>JAHPZR010034397.1:0-5000 GCA_019787425.1 Platygyra sinensis
GTATTTTCATTTTTGTCTCACAGTGATGTTGAAAATTCATTCCCAGGTTTCGCTCTCTTAAACCGGGTCGAATACGAGAATCACATGAATTAAGGATAACATCGATCACAAACACCTTCATTGGCGATAGATGTTTTTGGAGACATACGTTTGAAGGGGATTAGTAACCAGAATTTTATGGCATGACCTATTCTGTGGAGGAACCCCTTAACCAGTCAATGATGTTTCCAAATTAAGCTTATTGAAGGTGTAGAACCAAGGGGATCAGTGTACTCACTTTTGAAATAAGTAGACTAGGTATTTTGGCTTCTTCATTCATTTTGTTTGTGAGGCGCGGTGGCCTCATGGTTGTGTGCGCTCGTCCTCCGGATCGAGCGATCCGGGTTCGAGCCCTGCGCCGGGGACATTGTGTTGCGTTCTCGGGCAAGACTACCTTACCTCCTCACAAGTGCCCCTCTGTCGCACCCAGGTGTATAAATGGGTACTCAGCAAATTTAAGTGCTGGGGGTACCCTGCAATGGACTAGCATCCCTCCATGGGGGGAGAAGAGAGACTCTCAGTGTTCGCTTACATGCTACCGAACCCGGGATAAGCTCCGGCCTAATCTGGGGCCCCTGTGGCTCGTATGCAGAGTTTTATGTCAATTTTGTAGTGGTAAAATATAATTCATCTTTACCAAGTGCCTTTGTCTTTAGTGGTGTTGTTGTCGATAGAGCTGTATATTTAGTTACATGGACTCAACTTGTACACACATATGTACAGTATAATCTATTTTATATGGCTCTGGTCTCACGAAGGACTGGGAGCTACCAATTCCCGAATTGATTGGCTAAAATGAGATAATGCCCTGCGGCCATAGATTTTCCGCATCTAGACGCGGCAGCTAGACGCAGTAAGTGTTTTGAGGCGAAAAAAGTTGCCAACTAAAAAATGCAAAATCATTGACTTGTTTTCCGTTCTAAGAATAATTTATCTTCTGTATGCAACCATTAGCTGATGAGAGAAAAAAGTAAAGAGGACAAGCCAACCTTTGGAAGAATTAGATTTCGGCTCATCACCGTTTGCAAGCAAATGTCAGTAGTACAAACCAGTTACATTAAATGAATTTTAAATATGTTCTTGTTTTTGCCATATAATAAACATCTTATTTACCAGCTAAGTCGGTCTGTATGCGAGAATCTTGACCTGCGGTCGTTGTGTACAGACCTCGGTCAAGATTTCTCCCATACAGACCTCCTGCTCGGTACTGATGCTTAGGTGCAACTCTGTCATTTAGCCTGACTCGTACTTCAAGAAATAGTCCGGAGGTACAATGTAGTGGCCTAGAAGTCATTGTGTAACTGCAATCCAATCATTTTCTAACTCTGCCTTACACTGTATCAAGTGTAATGGCTGTCATATATTGCACGTATTTTAATTGACATGTTATTAACTACAAATTTCTTTGATTGGTTTTTGCTCTATGCCATAGCCCGTGATGAACCACTCAGAGACGTGGATTTTGGTGGGGAGGGTGGTGGATGTTCCTCGCTGATGTAGGGTTTGGAGATGAACTTGGAGGTGTTGATGCACTTGGTACCCTGGTTTTGATGAACTTAGTCCGTAACTGCGGACGTTGTCTGTAGCGATGTTACCTTAGAGCCGGCAGACATACTAACTTGGATGAACACCAGAATAAGTCCTGTTGTTGAACCTGGCACACATATGAGAGGTATGGCACTTTGATGTTTTGTTAGGGTGTCGAAGCTCTGTGTGCAACATGGGACGCATGGCTGGGAGAGATAACCTAGATATAAATGATGTTTCCACTTGCGTGTTGAGAGTACTTTGCCTCGTGCGTTTGTTTTGGATTTCCTGCGACAAAGTGATTTTAATTAAAGACCCACCTCTGTGCAAACCGCAAATTTTTGGGTTGAATGGAAAGTGGCCGAGAACTTTAGTTATCCTCCAGGAGAGAAGGGTAACGTATTTGGAAGTATTTTATTTACTTTACAAATGTTGTTAGTAGTTTATTCAGTGTTTACATTTTACCGCAACAGTATGTCTAATGAGACTCGCAATGAAACACCCTTGTTGACACAATGTAAAGCAGAGTGCTTTTTTGTTCTTGGAGCCTGTGGAAGTTGTTTCGAAAAGAGAAAAGCGTGAGCCGCAGATAGAGGAGAACTCATATGTTGATGATGAAAAATTTTCACCACTGAAACCATCCAAAATCCCAGACTTGCTGACACCACTGATATGTTCAAACCTGCTACGCATTGCTCCTCCTCCAAAGTGCGAGATGAAATTAAAATTTCGTCACCGAGTGCAGCGCCGCTTTTTTGCGCCTAAAAAAAAAAATAAAAAAAAAAAAAAAAAAAAAAAAACACCAAAACAAAAGAAAAAAAAACAACAAAAAAAGAGGCCGCCCATGCCAGAGTTTTTCTTTGGCTATCAACCAGTTTGTGGATGCGTTTGTTCAGAAATCTTAAACAAAGGAGGTCAGTGGTGGGCCTGATACTACAGAGTTCAGAAGAAAAAAATGGATGTTGATGACCAGAAGTAGCAAGGGAAGAAGAGGATGTGTCAGGAATTTACGAAGGCAGTAAGCGGTCTTCAGTCTCTTTTGCAAACATAGTGGCCAATGAAACTGTGTTACCAGAGGAACCAGTTGATACTGCTCTTGAGAATTATGAACGGCCAGTGGAAGAGGAAGAGCCATTCTAGCTGGTGTGTGGAGGATATTTATCCAAACAGAGATGAGCTTGAGGATAATGAACTTGAACAAGAATTAGCAGCCTCCCAAACAAATGAAGAGCAGAATAGCTCTGAAACAAGTGAACAGTTTTGAAAATCGTCGGTTGGACAAAACGCACTCAACAGCTTCCCACACTCAATAGAGGAGTTCCAGAAAAAGACTCTGTTAGTTTTGGTACTTGGTGCACAAGAGCAGTCGGAAACAAGTAGCTTACAAATTCTACAGCTGCTTACTGCTCAGCAAGGAATCCAGCATCAACGTTCATCAGAAAAAACTATTTGGAGACATTTCAATTTCCAAAGGACAGAATTTTGATTCAGTATGTTAACATGCCTCTCTAACATTTACTGTAGTTTACATCGTTTTTAGTCCAATATTTTAGGTTCTTATTTGTACAGTTTACTTTTTAAGTTATTTACCAGACTTGGTCATTGGCCTCCAAGTTTTGGGGTAAGTTAATATTAATGTGTTAAGGTCAAGTTGCTTTAAGATAACCAGAGAGTACCTTGGTCCTCGTATTATTGTATGTTCCACGAGACCTCTTTTGGCAGCAGATAACCTTTTGCCTTATTAACTGGACGCTTCTTGCAGCATTTGGCAATTGAACTGTTTTTTACTTACTCTATACACTAGTTCAAATGCACTTCCATTTTACAAAGTGATAGCCTGTTGATGTTGTGGTTATACTTGACTGTGTAGGCATTTGTTTTGTCCTTACATGTACAGTAATGTACATGCATTGGAACATTTTTAACATCTATTGTAAATATTTGTATATGTGCTTGTATACATACTGGTATGCCACACATAAATCATTTTGCCATCACAATTATTTTAATTATGTGAATTATTGTTTCTCATACATGTGTAAAAACAGGAAATATTTACAAAACATGAAAGCACTCTGTTTCATCTCATTAATTGATTGATTATTATAATTATCGCTTTGCTTTAGCTGAAATGCTTTGAAAAAAATGCTGGTTAAATTTGGATAATTAGTTGAAATCATTACTTGTTAACTTGTAGACAGATAAACAGTGGGAAAACAACATACATGTACTCTATTAAAAATGTCTTTTATTTACTCCAAGCCCTAAAATTTCAAAATGTTGTTGGAATTACAACTTTGCTTGAAAAAAATTTTTTTTTCAAACAAGTGATCTAGGATAAGGATTAAATTAAGAGTGCTTGCATTGAATGAAAATTTGAGAATGGTAGCCTAACAGTGTTGCCCTTGTTTTTGCCCTTGTATTCAGTATTCCACAAGAGATCTTCATTTTCTCTATTTCTGTGCCCCATTCTGTCAAAGATAAAAGACATTCACTGTACAGCATAATATGACTGTACAGTGGGTACCAAGAAGAGTTTTAATGTTTGCTTCCGAGAGAGAAAACAGTTTTTTAATATTGTTCAGTTCACTCTTGTACAGATAACTTTATTGATAGACAAACAGCTGAAAGTTACTTATTACATCTTATAATATTATAAATATTAACAAACCACAGCTATGTTCAAATCAGCTGTCTTAATTTCAGAGATACTCGTACTTAAGCATTTTTAGCCCATTTATATTCAAAAGTTCCTTAATGATAAGGTATGTTAACATGATAAACAACACTGAAGATTGCACTTGGTAGCTTTAATCAATTTGAGGTGATCAATAAAATTTAATTTTTTTCCATTTGTGCTAAATTCTTGTAATTCAGGAATGCAGAGCAGCTCTGTCAAGTGAACTTGCTTTCTGGGTATTAACCCAAGAAAGCTGTTGATGTTGGGTTAAAAGAGTCATGGGTATTGTCTTTTTGTGGTTTTATCCCCCCACCCTCCTTTTGCCTTTCCCTTCCTGTTTCATAACAGGTAATATTAACAGGGTTCGTACGGGTCCTGGAAAACCTGGAAAGTCCTGAAATTTTATTATGGCATTTTCCAGTACTGGAAAGTCCTGGAAAAAGGCCACTGGTCCTGGAAAGTTCTGGAAATCTGTTAAACTCAACTAAAAACTATAAAGTAGAGTAAAAACCCACATATAAAACCTAACATTTAAGAACTTGTTAGGCTAAAATTTCATTTTTAAGCACCCTTCACATAAGAACCATTATAGGCTAAAATCCTAAAACAGGTTCTTATTTTCAAAAAAAATATATATTAGATTTATTGACAATTATAGCGAAGTTTACAGTACTATAGGTTTGATTGTAACAGAATCAGATTAAAATAGTATAGTATTTTGCTTAACGAAGCCTCCAAGAATACTGTTTGTGGA
>JAHPZR010034397.1:10000-20000 GCA_019787425.1 Platygyra sinensis
ACTCAGACCCCAGACCCGAAAAACTCAGACCCTCGGGTGTCTCGAAAACTCAGACCCCAAAAAACTCAGACCCTCGGATGTCTCGAAAACTCAGACCCGAAAAACTCAGACCCTCGGGTGTCTCGAAAACTCAGACCTGAAAAACTCAGACCCTCTGGGTGTCTCGAAAACTCAGACCCAAAAAACTCAGACCCTCTGGGTGTCTCGAAAACTCAGACCCGAAAAATAAAACAAATTTACACCGCGTGAATGCCGCAAGCCGACTTGTTTACTGTTCGTCGATACAGTGGCATTACCAAAATCTGCCGAGAAAAGAAAAACAGCTCATAGTGTTGGATGCGTGCAATGATCATGAAAATTATCTGCCGAGAAAAGAAAAAACAGCTTGCAGTGTGAGATACGTGCAACGATCATAAAATTATACTCAACATTCGTATAGATTTTTCTTTTCGTTATCGTATCCACAACGTGTCGTGTCATTAGAAGCCATTCGTGGTGTGTTGCGTGATGTTTTCCTGTACAAATACAGGACCGGTGTCACGCTACAGTAGCTAGTATAACCTTTCGCGGTTCTTAGACTTCGAGAAATTCTCGCGATTGAGTCTCCTGCATTGAATTTTGAGCAGAATAGACCATTAATGGTCGAGGAGAAGTCATTTTTATTAAGCGTAAAATTTGTCGTAGTTTCCCCCCAAAAAAAACACTCTTTCTATTCGATAATCATTAAATTTCTGGTGACGTGTTTTCCCGCCACTTTTTCATTTTACATTCGATCATGCATGGCGGTCAAAGGTTTCAGGTTGTAATTCATAACTTCCGATGTGAAGATGGCTTTCAAGTTGCCTTATTTTACCAAGAAGGCAATTGTAAATAAGGTGACTGATTTACCGCAATTTCGGAATGAAGATCTTAAGGAAATTGGCATCGTCAGACGCGGTTCGTTTCCAAAAAACATTTAGTGAATCATACAGTAAGTACATTGAAGCGTTTTTATTGAAAGGAAAGAAAATAACTCTTGTGGCTTGGAAAATGCAACCACGATAATGTCTTATCGTAATTGACCACGAATATTGATTAAAGGTTTATGTTATATATATATTAAAGAAAACATAAACAAAGAACCGTTTATACACAGTGTTTACACACAGTTCTTTAAAATGAGGGAACTATAAGGACCACAAAAGGTTGTATCCGATTTCAAATACCGCCGCTACTGTAGTGTGACGGCGGTCCTGTATTTGTACAGGAAAACATCACGCAACACACCTCGCGAATATGGCTTCTATTAATGACACGACACGTTGTGGATACGATAACGAAAAGAAAAATCTATACGAATGTTGAGTATAATTTTCATGATCGTTGCACGTATCTCACACTGCAAGCTGTTTTTTCTTTTCTCGGCAGATAATTTTCATGATCATTGCACGTATCCAACACTGTGAGCTGTTTTTCTTTTCTCGGCAGATTTTGGTAATGCCACTGTATCGACGAACAGTAAACAAGTTGGCTTGCGGCATTCACGCGGTGTAAATTTGTTTTATTTTTCGGGTCTGAGTTTTCGAGACACCCAGAGGGTCTGAGTTTTTTGGGTCTGAGTTTTCGAGACACCCAGAGGGTCTGAGTTTTTCGGGTCTGAGTTTTCGAGACACCCGAGGGTCTGAGTTTTTTGGGTCTGAGTTTTCGAGACATCCGAGGGTCTGAGTTTTTTGGGGTCTGAGTTTTCGAGACACCCGAGGGTCTGAGTTTTTCGGGTCTGGGGTCTGAGTTTTCGAGGTCTGAGTTTTCGAGACACCCGTAGATCTAGAGAAAGCACTTGGGATGCCTGTCTTGCTCCAAGGCTATTTGCTGAGAGTGTGTACTTCAATCTTCTGTGAAATAATAAATCTCTAATGGTAAGAGCGGGCCCAGCTTTCCCAGGACATCCAGATTTAAGTCCAGTGCTCTGTATCCACTCAGTCAAATTGCCTCCTTTAACAGTTTCTCTGTCTTTTGTTTTTTTAGCCGGATGTATCTTACACACACTGAATGGTAAATCCAGTTTTGGTTTAAACCTAAGTGGAATTGAGGACTATTTGTCTTCTCCAGATCATTATCCTTTAACTCTGGTTTTCAAACAACATGGGCAAGAAGATGTGAAAGGAAGGAAAAAGTTTACGGTGTGTTGAACATTCATGTGAATTGTGACATTCATGTAACTATAATAATATTGTATCAATTTCACTACATGATACAGTAATAATATATAGATTTAGGCCAGCCTGAAAGCATAGCTCCTGGGCCAGGTTGTTAAATACAGTCATGCACTTCTGACTTCTTATTCAAAATGAACGTAAAAGCCTTTGCTTATGTAACCCTGGTTCACCCATATTTTTCTTATTTTTCTTATGCTTATGTTTATGCTTGTGCTTATGTTTATGTCAAAGTGTGAACCAGCCCTTAGTATGCTAAATTAATGTGACATTCATGTAACTATAATTGTATCAATTTCACTACATGATACAGTAATAATAATTATATAGATTTAGGCCAGCCTAAAAGCATAGCTCCTGGGCCAGGTTGTTAATACAGTCATGCACTTCAGACTTCTTATTCAAAATGAGTGTAAAAGCTTTGCTTATATAACTTCGGTTCACACATATTTTTCTTTTTTTTTATGCTTATGTTTATACTTGTGCTTATGTTTATGTCAAAGTGTGAACCAGCCCTTAGTATGCTAAGGTAATAAGATTTGCAGTGTTTTTTTAAAATAGAGTCGGAATCTGGTTTGATTAGATTACTATTTAACACAGCTGTTCTTGAGGCACATACAGTTAGTATTGTTAGAGTGGAGGGTTAGAGGAAATTTGGGAGGACCTGTTATCCTAAGTAATGTAACTTAGTATGCCTAGTACGGCAGTGTAAGCGCGGAAACATGTATCTTCTAGAAATACAGATGATGAAAGTATTGGACAAAAATCCATTCAAGGTGGCTGAATACAGTTTTCGTGCGCACTCTTGCTAACGCAATTCAGCGTGCGCACAAGTATTGCACAAAAACAAACATGGCATCAATAATTGTAAATATTCTTTGTAGTATGAAAATTAATTTGGTTTATTTCTTTTTACACAGTATCCAGTCCCTGATGATTTCTTTGGAGAAATAGCACCTTTAACACAAGATGAAATAGACCATTATACAAAGCTAGCACAGTCATGGGTCAAGGGACTACTAGATGCATCCACTTCTGACGAGGTCATCAATAATATTTTTTTGAATATTTTGTAAATTCTGTCGAAACAAAAACAACCTCTATTTGGTGCAAAACCATGGCCAGATATTTTTCCCTTGGACAGTTATATTCTGTTTTGAGAAGCAAACAGTTTTTCAAGAGCAAAACTCAAGGAAAACTGTGAGCTTCAAGGAACAGACTGAGAGGAGCACATTTTTAAAGTCAAATAGAGGCTGTTGTATTTATTACCCTTGAACTATATTTCACAGCACTATGGCTCTTTTGGAAATAATTTAGGGAATGACAAGTCCCAGATATTCCCCAGTTTTAACTGGGGCATGTTCAATCACATGATGTGTTTAGACCAGGTGGGTTTGACTAGAAATATTTGATGGATTGTATTGTGCCTGAGACATGTAAAGTACCGGTATTAATAGACTCGTGTGGTAAATGTCTTGAAAACACAACGCGGTGAGCAATTTGAAAGTCAATAAGTCATGGGCTCACATGCTAGCCCATTATTAGTTATTTTAAAATTTTTATTAAATCTAATTTCATTGAGCTTTTTTCTTTAGGGTTTTCAGTATGTCTGTACCAAGAGTGATGTTGATATTTACCAAGGAACAAGACCTGGGAGTCAGGTAATAACAGCACTTGTTTTCATTCAAACCAAGTGAAGCGTGGACCCCTCAAGATTACATTGATTATTTGGATATTGAACCCTCTAGTCGTTTCAAGAATACAATAATGAATTGATATTTTGAATACTGAATACCGTTAGCTGTACTCTTGGAATGACAAGTTGGTTCATGGCACTACTCAAATAAACAATTCTTATGTAATATTGAGGGGTATGCTATAAGTTTCTTAAGTTCATTTTATCATGTGTCAGAGGTGATCAATAATTAGCTTCAATGGCCAGTGGCTTACATTTAGGTCAGGCTGTGTCTTTGTGATAAATGGGGAAATATCTTTCTCCAGCTTCATCTTATTCGTGGCAAGACCAGAGTGAAATCATCTAAAGAGGAGGCAAGAGCACTTATGATAGCAGCTACTACGGAGAGTTTCCGTCGTCTCTTCCACATGATAGGTTAGTGCACACGAAACTACTTTTGATTAAAAGCCTGGAACTAGCAGCCTGTGTATGACTACTAAGCTAAGTAGTCATACATTATTATTACACTGTATGTAGAATATTAATAATTAATGTTATTAATTATTAGGCTTATTCTGAGGTATAATTTGGTTAAAACAAACCACATATTCTTAATCCATCATCTGTAAAAATATGGTCACATATTGTACAACCTTCCAGAGGTCTTAGATGTGTGGAAGCTAATACATGTAAGTTCTTTAAGTTTATATTTATTTTTGTATGTCTGCTTTGTTTTCATCTCAGCAAAAATCGTTTTTACATAGTCAGTCCTTGAAATTGTTGCAGCAGCCTTTCTATATTACGCACTATTGGATCTGTAGAAACTTTTAAGAAGTCAATTAAGACTTTTCTTTTTAGGCGATCTTTTATTAGTGATTAAGGTACGAATTTTTATATGGTAATTTTACTTGTAAAATAGAGTTAACAACTTGTAGCGTTTCACGGAGATCACATTTATGTTTCATTCCTTAAGTCACGCTATACTGCAACTCGTGTTTTTACTAGGTTTATTAACTGTCAATGTTCGTGGTCAGGTCACGAAAACATTTACATAAGCAGACATTGCACTTTGATGTGCGTGGAATAAACATTACTTGTCCTCGAACTACAATACCAATTAGTTTAACTAGCGGAATTTGTGCTCTTTCATCTCTTCGCCTTATATGTTCATTCCCCGTTCGCATGTTGGGACGCAGGCAGCCTAAACAAAACTATGTTATTACGTGTAATGAATACAACATAAATGATATCAAGTTATCTTTTATAAGTGCAGCTTGCCTGTTCTCATACCAGACAACGCCTTGCGTTGACGTGTTCTTCACTAGTGCAAGTAGCTAGTCCGCGATTTGTCTGTAATTTTCCCCGCCTCCCCCGCCCATTGTCAATAAACAGCTGGACTACAGGGTTGGGTGCACACCTGTCACTTAGCTTCGCACGTAGCAGGCCGGGTGGGACCCTGACCCCACCTTAGGCTTATATCTATCCGGGTGTGGCATGCGCCACACTCGTTGGCTCATCCCTTATTTCCAGGTGTGGCACGCGCCACACTTGTTGGCTCATCCATCACTTGCGGGTTGTGGTGCTACCACCCCCTATTTCCATGTACTTATTTACAGGGTGTGTTACTGCCACCCTTAGATTTGCTAGGGAGCACCCAACAACCTTAGTCCCATTTACTGCCAAATGGTTTTCAACTTTATTGTGTACTTATGTAAGCGTCCAAAGTTGTTAATAGCCAATTTGAATTGTAATATATCATTATATTTGAATTAGTCGAGATTTTAATTTAATATTAGAGACATTAATTGTAAAGCGCTATTGATCTGTCATTGTAAATAGCGCTCTATAAGTAATAAATTATTATTAAAAAATTATTATTATTATTATTATTATTGTAGTACTAACACAAATTGTATGGTTGGGGAAGAAAATATATTTACTAGTCTAAGATTTATTTATTTTTTTCATTTTATCACTGTCTGAAGGGGTATTGAATGGTCCCATTTAATTTAGAAGTGCTTGAAAAAATTGACCTTTGCTCGAATTGCTCACAAAAATAAAACAAGTGCTCACTTGCTCATGCTTGCAAAATTTTTGTAATTGCTTCATTGGCATGCTCAGATTTTGGAGTTTGAAAGCTTTTAGCTTCTTCTCTTATTGTGGTTAGAAAGATTTAGCTCTAAGTCTGTAAGAAGGTCACATCCAGCTTCATTGCTATTCAAAGGCCAGGTCACTGAGCAGATAACTGTAATTAAAATGATTTATTAGACGTGTTTGCTGCTCGCAAGAAAAATTTGATCACTGCTTGTGCTCACAAAAATAAACATACTGCTTGCATGCTTGCAAATGCACGCAAAGACCATTCGATACCCCTGTCTGACATTAAATGGCTGCAACTTTAGAGTACCCATATTATATTGTTTAACTCAAGGCTGCACTATTCTCAATAATTTTGGTTGTTCCCCAGATGTTCACTTTCAGGATGGCTTAGTACTTCATCAATTTCCAGCTGGCTATCAAGTCCCTGAGGTACCCTTCTACTCCATGAAGTGGGCTGTAATGGGGTCACCTGGACCTGTGTGGGAAAGAGATGTGTGTTGGCTGGAATATGGAGACATATTCACTGATGAAGCAGGCAATGAAGTTGGATTTGGAGTGGTAATATTTATTTTTCAGGTGGTATATTTAATAATATATGTTAAATAAATACAGTCATGCAATTCAGACTTCAGCTAAAATTGTAAAGAGGAGTTAAATCGACTATTATTGAGTAGAAATTCACACTCCCAACAATTCAATAATAAGATGTGTACAGTAAGATCAGTTATGTTTCAGGACTAGATCACAGATCTGTGTAATAGAGACACTGGGTATCAGGGCTCAAAAAAGACGAATTCCAGCTTGCCCTTGGGAGAAGAACATGTAGCTCTCAAATTTTGCTTGTCCTGGGCAAGTCTTAAAATTATTTGGCGTGCTCTATTAAAGCTTTGGATGGTAGAAGGAAAAAATAATAATATACTTGTCCCAGAATGCCTAGTCTGCTTGCAGCCGGTTTTTTCTCTAAGGGTCACTTAGACACCGGAGCTTAGATGAGTGTTAAGTCATCGCAAACACAAAAGCACGGTATGGCAGTATGGCCGAGTTGGGAAGAAGGCACCTTTAGGCTACCGGTAAATAGTCTCTCCTCATATCCCTGCCAAAATTTCAAGACAAAAACAGACTGCCAGCAGTCTACAGATGGCCAGCTGACACTTTTCTTGAGCCCTTGTAAGAAAGTTAGTGACATGGAAAGAGCAACAATTACAATTATTGTAAATGAGCCATGAAATATTTAAGCTAAAGTTACATGTAATTTAATTTATTGAGAACAATGACGACCACAAAGGCACTAAACATACCACCATGTCTGTCATGTGCCATTCTTTGCTTGGCTTCTAGAGTTCCCTGAAAGGTAATACTTTACATTTAATACAATTTCATTATCCATTACATTTAATACTTCTTAACTACTAAAATTAATACTAATTACCTAGAAATTTGTGATCATTTACTGTAGCACTATCATATGAACTTGGTTTGGGCAGGGAGGAGGTGCATTTTACTTGAAAGAAAGAGGAGGGCAATCAATGCACAATTGGCATTAATTTTAATTATTCTCTACTGGCCTTGTCAGGCCTCTGAGACCACACTATGCAGAGAAATTTGAAAAATTATATTAACTGCAGCTTTGTCTCCATGTTTAGGCCCACGATCCACACTAACCTGGAACAACTGTCCACCAAAAACACTATCTGAACTCAAGGAATTTGCATTTTAGTGTGTTTTCTAAACCAATAATGTGTTGATAACAATCATGTCATTCCCCTGCCTGAACTTTCCTCAAACATTGAAATTGATGGTCACTGTTGAAATTTCAAATCTCACCAACATATCCATGGATAAAAAAAACAATCACTGCATAAGTTTGAATTCAGAGTAAAAGTGCTGATGTGTTCAAAATCAACTATACCAACCAAGTGCACACCAGAGTAACCCTGGAATTACAGACTGTATACATGTATTGATATCCATGATCAGTACATTTTGCACAAAATCCAAAACACCCACCCGAGTGAGAAATCAGATCATTTGGAATAAAAACATAACTTTGTACCTCTATGATCTTTCTTATCCGTGCAACATTCAGTGCTTGCTGCCAAGCAAACATGTTGACAGCCCACTTAGGGATCCAGCCTTTAGGGTCAGCTTGAATAACATAAATTACCTGCCAGCAAAAAGACAAATTAACACAAAAAATAATGGAAAAATGTTGACCTAATGTATTTTAAAGTTCATGGCCTGGCCCCAGTGTATTTTAAAGTTAATGGCCCCGCCCATTCTCAACCCAGAGGCCACGCTCCACCAAGAATTCTGACTTCTGGGCAGACCGGACTTTCTGAGCATGCACAGAGTATTTCATAATCTCAGCCAATCAGATTTGTAGGACTTGAAGTGAAGTATGTGAATTGTTGACTTCTGGTGTTGGACCAGCCTAGAGATTGTAATAATATTCTTAGTGCTGACCAAAAGGATCCCAGGCCTCTGCGGACAAGTATATTACTGGCCCCTGTTGGTCTTGCTCTGATGACTTGGCCAGACATAAAATTATAATCAATCACTCTGGACATCTACTCTTTATTTGTCTTAGCTACATATTAAAAATTTTATTATCAACATTACAAAGGGCAAATCTTATAAATTGTACATATCACATCAAAACAACTCTTGAAATGCTCTTCTGGGCTTTACTGGAGGACCACATCATGACTGTCAATAATTGAAATGGTGACTTCACCAACAAAAGATGAGACTTCAGATAATAATATTAATTACTGAAAAATGATTGTGACTTATTAATCATAATTTTAAGTCAATTTTCACCATGTTACAAGTACATGACATGTTTAAAGGTTTTTTTTTTTTTTGCATGATTTAAAAGTACAATAAGGCATTAAAGTTAAAATAAACATCGTCCTGCTTTGCGTTCGTTGTAAAAGAATGGGCCAAATCGCATAAAAAAGCCACGTTCCCTCTAAACTTTACGGACTCCCGTTCGCAATA
The DNA here is from genome assembly GCA_019787425.1 of Platygyra sinensis. NCBI lineage: Eukaryota > Metazoa > Cnidaria > Anthozoa > Scleractinia > Merulinidae > Platygyra > Platygyra sinensis. Next base: position 18,968 of record JAHPZR010034397.1, read on the forward strand.
TTTTCTGCGACGCCATTAGAGTTTCTCTCCCTGGAACCACACAGGAGCAGCAGGAGCCACAGAATTTTGCAAAAAGACCGCTGAACGATAACAATTTTGAGAAGAAAAGGTAAGCCTTAGGCTCAAAGGTAATCAAGTGTTTAGATGAAGCTTGGCGAAAATAGGCCTTTTGCAACAGTTGGTCACGTGACGTGTTTTTCAAGAACACACTGATTAATCATTGGTAATGCATAATGTTATCAGAAATGGAAAGAACAGTTCCAAATAAGCTTACATGCAAATTTTCAGGTTTATATCTTTTAAGGGGGAATTTTTATGGACGTTAAAAATTAGAAGGATTTGTATGAGAAGAAGTCGCTTTGCCCTCCAGTCACGCTCCAGTGGTTTTCCATACAAATCCTTGTAATTTTTGCAAGTTTTCAAGCTGCCATAAAATCTTTGCCTTTCGGTGTAAGGGCCTAGAAATTTCCATTTTTCCTAATATTTTACCACTCTTTCTATCTCCAATGGTTATATGCCAGCAGCTTCTTTTGGTAGTGATTAATAACAGAAAAGGTTTCTGGAGGGCAAAGCTTCCTCGCTTCCATACAAAACCTTCTAATTTTTGCAATATTCAAATCGTCATTAAATCTCAACCTTATACGGAATTGGTCTGAAAATTGGTGTCCTGGTTATTTAAAACATGCTCTTTCCAGCTCTGAAATTCATTTTGCTGTAGGTAAAAGTTTAGAAATTATCGGTCACGTGACCAACTGTTGCAAAAGGCCTATTACAATTTATAGCGTTGTTTTGTTGATTGCGTGACGTGCGCTCATGGTGGTTGCCTAGCACGTGATCGAAATCTGCCCCGATCAAATTTATTGATAAGAAACAGACCACATTCTGGAGAGGTATGTTTTAATTACTAGCCCACAGCTCTAGAGAGCCTGCCAAAAAAAACTAAAAACTAGATCCACTGTTACTTGCTCAAGCAACCTGTACTAATGCATCTAGCCAAAAACAGCTACTATAAATGGAAAGGTGCAAGCAGAAC
>JAHPZR010034397.1:25000-28332 GCA_019787425.1 Platygyra sinensis
AAGATCATAGAGGTACAAAGTTATGTTTTTATTCCAAATGATCTGATTTCTCACTCGGGTGGGTGTTTTGGATTTTGTGCAAAATGTACTGATCATGGATATCAATACATGTATACAGTCTGTAATTCCAGGGTTACTCTGGTGTGCACTTGGTTGGTATAGTTGATTTTGAACACATCAGCACTTTTACTCTGAATTCAAACTTATGCAGTGATTGTTTTTTTTATCCATGGATATGTTGGTGAGATTTGAAATTTCAACAGTGACCATCAATTTCAATGTTTGAGGAAAGTTCAGGCAGGGGAATGACATGATTGTTATCAACACATTATTGGTTTAGAAAACACACTAAAATGCAAATTCCTTGAGTTCAGATAGTGTTTTTGGTGGACAGTTGTTCCAGGTTAGTGTGGATCGTGGGCCTAAACATGGAGACAAAGCTGCAGTTAATATAATTTTTCAAATTTCTCTGCATAGTGTGGTCTCAGAGGCCTGACAAGGCCAGTAGAGAATAATTAAAATTAATGCCAATTGTGCATTGATTGCCCTCCTCTTTCTTTCAAGTAAAATGCACCTCCTCCCTGCCCAAACCAAGTTCATATGATAGTGCTACAGTAAATGATCACAAATTTCTAGGTAATTAGTATTAATTTTAGTAGTTAAGAAGTATTAAATGTAATGGATAATGAAATTGTATTAAATGTAAAGTATTACCTTTCAGGGAACTCTAGAAGCCAAGCAAAGAATGGCACATGACAGACATGGTGGTATGTTTAGTGCCTTTGTGGTCGTCATTGTTCTCAATAAATTAAATTACATGTAACTTTAGCTTAAATATTTCATGGCTCATTTACAATAATTGTAATTGTTGCTCTTTCCATGTCACTAACTTTCTTACAAGGGCTCAAGAAAAGTGTCAGCTGGCCATCTGTAGACTGCTGGCAGTCTGTTTTTGTCTTGAAATTTTGGCAGGGATATGAGGAGAGACTATTTACCGGTAGCCTAAAGGTGCCTTCTTCCCAACTCGGCCATACTGCCATACCGTGCTTTTGTGTTTGCGATGACTTAACACTCATCTAAGCTCCGGTGTCTAAGTGACCCTTAGAGAAAAAACCGGCTGCAAGCAGACTAGGCATTCTGGGACAAGTATATTATTATTTTTTCCTTCTACCATCCAAAGCTTTAATAGAGCACGCCAAATAATTTTAAGACTTGCCCAGGACAAGCAAAATTTGAGAGCTACATGTTCTTCTCCCAAGGGCAAGCTGGAATTCGTCTTTTTTGAGCCCTGATACCCAGTGTCTCTATTACACAGATCTGTGATCTAGTCCTGAAACATAACTGATCTTACTGTACACATCTTATTATTGAATTGTTGGGAGTGTGAATTTCTACTCAATAATAGTCGATTTAACTCCTCTTTACAATTTTAGCTGAAGTTCGAGGAGTATCGATACCTCATGGTCAAACCCACACTGTCCACATGAAAGTAACACAACCCATCTCACAGATTACATTTGGATTTTGTTCCAATCATTATGACATTGGGTGAGTACTGTAAGCTGTTTGCTTGATGTAGAATGAACTATAGCCAGATTTTGATGATCTCTTTTATTTGTTTCAGCTTTTTTGTGTCAGGCTTACCAACAGGAAGAGAGTGGAGCAAAAGTAAAAGATATAGCGCCCATGTTACACCAGTTAACGGAATGGTGGGTACTGATACATGTAGACCTTGATTACGTGATCAGGCTAATAACATACCAGGGAAATGTCATGTGTACCAGTACATACACCCCCCTCCCCCAATGTCACCCTCTGTAAACTGTGATTTCTTATTTTTTTGAGGTGGGGTGGGGGCTTTTCTAATGACAGCAGCTTGTAGAGCTTACCTAGCATGATACATAGAGAACTTTAGCACTACCCCTACCCCCTTTCCCTGCTTTTTTCAATTGGTGACAAGTTTAGCCCAGGCTACCCTCATCTAGTTTTTATTTCACACAGTGACTCACAGGTGGTGCTGATCATTTAGCTTTCTATAACCTGCTGTCTGTAAAAAGTCTGTCAGAGGACATCATTTAGTCCAATGAAAGTGCAAGTCTAAAGATTTGCTACCAAGCATTGTCTATTACTGTACTTGAAATGGCCCCAAGACGGGAACAGGTTGGCACATACAACCCCATAATGAGAAGGCTGTACTGTAGCGATGTTTTGTTTGCTTTAGGCAGCAAAGAGCTTTACCTGCATCAATTAGGGCTTAGAACTGCAATGAACCAGGCATGTCTAACTGCTGCTGGCATTAGTTGACCTGAACTCTGATGCAGCTTAAGACTTAGAAAAAAGTCTGTTTTAGTGTCGGATATGGCACTTCCTGCTCAATGAAATTCAAGTACATCCAGGACATTAATTGCTATTTGCATGCGAAATATGGTGACGAACAGAGTGAAAAACATTAAGTCATCACTTTATGATTTCCCATGGGAGATTGATGCCCCTGACAGTGTTGTTTTTTGGACAAATTCTCCTCAGGTACTGGTGGCAGATGCAGGAGAATACTGTTTGGTTTTTGATAACTCTTACAGCTGGTTCAAATCCAAACAGATTTACTACTGGTACCATGTGGCTTGTGGTGACAAATCAACATGTTCATAACATGTTCAATTTGAAGACAACAGGCACTTTATGTAGTTTCTTCTGTCCCTGCATACTCAGATTGAGTGTTGGCTGTGTTTGTAATTATTAGATAGGCTGGCATTTATTACAGGGCTCGAAATTGCGACCAATATGGTCGCCAATGCGACTAACTTTTTCTCCTTGGCGACCAAAACTTTTGTTTAGTCGCCAGTTTGGCGACCTTTTGCATGATTTAAAAGTACAATAAGGCATTAAAGTTAAAATAAACATCGTCCTGCTTTGCGTTCGTTGTAAAAGAATGGGCCAAATCGCATAAAAAAGCCACGTTCCCTCTAAACTTTACGGACTCCCGTTCGCAATATTTTCTGCGACGCCATTAGAGTTTCTCTCCCTGGAACCACACAGGAGCAGCAGGAGCCACAGAATTTTGCAAAAAGACCGCTGAACGATAACAATTTTGAGAAGAAAAGGTAAGCCTTAGGCTCAAAGGTAATCAAGTGTTTAGATGAAGCTTGGCGAAAATAGGCCTTTTGCAACAGTTGGTCACGTGACGTGTTTTTCAAGAACACACTGATTAATCATTGGTAATGCATAATGTTATCAGAAATGGAAAGAACAGTTCCAAATAAGCTTACATGCAAATTTTCAGGTTTATATCTTTTAAGGGGGAATTTTTATGGACGTTAAAAATTAGAAGGATT
>JAHPZR010034399.1:7500-10000 GCA_019787425.1 Platygyra sinensis
GGCAATATAATACCGTGAAGGAAACTAGAACACAGAGCTTTCGATTGAGGGCATTCTAGAGCAACTGCTTCCGAATTTAAAAGATTCCAGTGATATTATTGTTCTTTTGCATGTTTTTTTTTTTTCATTTTCATGTCTTCATGTTACAAATAACTGTTTAAGGTACGGTTATTTTAGTTGTTGTTGTTTTTGTTGTAGTTGTTGTTGTTGTGTTGGTTTTGCTGAGGAGTGTCAACTGCTGTTCACGAGCGATTCAGTGTCCTGTACCATCTGAGCATTTTACAGTTGTCTGCTCAGTGGCCTGGCCTTTGAATGGAAGCGAGGATGGAGGTGACCTTGTTTTGATACAGATCTTTCTGCTCTTTTGTGTAAATAAAGTTGTTCTTATACTAACTGGGGAATTTACGTGATATTTATGTATCAAAGCCAGGTCACCTCCAGCCTCGCTGCCATTCAAAGGATAGGTTACCGAGACGACAACTGCAAAATGGTCTATTTAGCGGGTCGAAATTTAAAATGGTTTTCCTTTTACAGTCTGTGGCAAAGTGGTCGATAACACACTAAAAAGCCCTGGATATCCAAACGACTATCCAAACAACACAGACTGTATATATGTGGTTCCTATTCCGCCTGATAAGGACATGAAAATTACCTTTAAGGATTTTTACATAGAAGATGGTCCGTCCTGCGGGTAAGTAGCCTTCAGATTTCCTTACACCACAAAGTCAGTGTACGAGGCAAGTAAGCCATCAGGCCGGAACTTATAATTTAATATAGCTTATTATTATTCAACTTTCATACACTGTACGAATTCCGATTTTCTGATTGGTTGATTTGTACCTCGTGATAGTGGGTTGTGACGAAACAAACTCCTTGACGTCATTATCATGGTGTAGTATCCGTGGTGTAAATTCATTACACCATGGCTACGGCTGACTCAAAGTTTGACGACTTTTGTTTACAGTGTATTCAATTTGAATAATAAAAATGTTAACGCACTCATTGCTCGTGAATTATCGGGATTTTCCTGCACTCGTTCACTAACAATGAACTCGAAATTTTCAATATTTCGAAATTTCAATACCGCACGAGGCCGCCGAGTGCGGTATTGAAATTTCGAAATATTGAAAATTTCGAGTTCTTTGTTAGTGAACTTGTGCAGGTAAATCCCGATAATTCACTCGCTGAGTGCGTTTACCTGTAATTAGAGCGCAATTATTACACTCAATGCCCTTGCATTACTATATGTATATATAAAAATAAGTTAAAACCAACACAATGTTACTAATAACAGTAATGAATAAGATAAATGAGTTAGCCTTTTAAAAATTGATGACATGAAGGCTAGATGCAGTTCCTCATAAACTAAATCAAAACTAAAACTCCCGAAACAAGTTGCAAGCCGGCCAGAATTGGACAAAAAAAGCAAAAAAAAAAACAAACAAACAAACAAGCACATAATGCCTGCCGAAAGCAGACGAACTCCTCCGCATTTCCCAAGTAAAATATTTTTTGTATTTAGATCTAAAATCTTCTCCAAGAGCTGCACACTAACGCAGAAACGCGACAATGTTTAAAACAACATTAACGTCACAAAGTATAGCCTCTGTTCCTTTCCTTCCACTGAAGTGTGTCGTGAGGCACTAGGCCTCAACTTATGCAACATAACGTGTGTTATTTATCTCTACTTCCTAGGTATGACCATTTGATGATCTCTAGTGAACACTTCAAGTATGGCGAATACTGTGGTGAAAGGACGGGGCAGACAGTTCTTATCAGTGGAAGTTATGTCGTGATAAGATTCCATTCAGACGAAAACGTTCAAGAAAAAGGATTTCTGCTACTTCTCACCGCTGTTCAAATCGGTAAGTTAAACGCGTACGGACGAACCTCCACAGCAGAGAACGGGAAAAGGAGATCAAGCACCATATTTCTGAATAAACACTTCCTCGAGGAAAGTACTTCCTGACTCAGTTGACACCCGGTCTGAAACCCTCAGCTGTTGCTCTGGTAACAATATCGAAAAATCACTCCTAATCGTGATGAGGCTTCTTATTTCTTTACATCCGTTACCCACACTAACATATCAAACTACCATGGGAAATTTAGGTAAATAATCATAACCATAGCATTTTACCAAATTTAAACCTTTGTTTATTGCGGGCCTATGTTTAGCATGGGCTGCAGCGTTTTGTATTTTCCTGTTGTACTTTTCAGGGGCGGATCTAGGGGGAGGGTGCAGGGGGTGCGCACCCCCACTCCCCCCCCCCTCCTCGAGATAAAGTCTTCTTCTTCGTAATTTGTTTACCTCACTGGTCAGTGACGTCATTCCTTAGAGGTGCACTTCCTGCCAAGAAAAATTCCTGGGTCCGCCCCTGCTTTTTTATGTTTAATTCTAATTTTAAGTTGTTTTCAACAGGGAACACAGCGACTACTCAGCAACCAGAAAACGGTAAAATTTGATATCTTTATGCTTTTTTAATTCCCCTTTTGTTTCCAT
>JAHPZR010034402.1:0-11986 GCA_019787425.1 Platygyra sinensis
CTTGTCCGCAGATGGTTGTGAGTTCTCCCTCGTCTTGTTTACGAAAGAAAATGGGCGTCCTTGCTGAGTAGTACGTAGTGGAGAAGATCATGTATTGGCAAGCAGAGATGGTTGTACTCAAATCTGCCATTACAATTCAGGTTGTGGCGTGATGACGAACACACTATACCAGGTTATCATGAAAGGATTGATTTGGCTGGAAGCTTACGAAGCGACATCTTCGTACTGGAGAGTCCCTGTTGTAGATACTTGCAAGAGATGTAAACATTGATAAGGACTGAATTATACGTACTCGCACTAACCATTTTATGGATTGTGAACTTTCGTCGACTTCTGGTGGTTAGGATACTATGAAAGCTCGATATTAGACAAACATAAGGCTGGCATTTGCTGTCGAGGATAAGAACTCGAGTCAGGCAAAGCGTTTCTACTTGTGTTTCTTTATAATTGCTACAATGCCAATTTGAATAGCCACCAGCGCCGTAGCTAGTAACAGGCCAACCGAGGCACTTGCCTCGGTCATTTTCTTTGGCTTTTGTTGTTGTATAGTACCTAATACCTAGGATGGACTGCATGGATTGCACTCAGTCATAAGTTATTCATAGACATTGCCTCAGTCAAAATTCTTTTTTTCTGGCTACGGCCCGAGACGTTTGTCATCTAGCTTTACGGAGTTACCTGAACTGTTTCCACTGCTAGGAGGCTGAGCTTTGAAATCCTTCTGATGAAACGATATTGTATATTAGCACTTTTTCGTATGAACGGTGCTGAGCAGGTACTTTAAATGAGGTGTTTTTGTTCTTAAGAGTGATTCTCGGTATTCCAATTTTGGAATTTTGTCGTAATTATAAGCCCGATGCCGCAACGGAAAGTTAAAATAGTGCATAGTTCCTCCTCTTGCAACGCTGGCTGAAAACAAAACATTTACGATATGACACTTTTCAGTGCGTTTAGCAAATTTCCTGTTACCAGAATATTCGACAATTTTTCTTCCAACTTGTGTGATAACATCATTATGGGACTTATGTAGAACGTTACTCTGGCCAAAAAAATTGCCTTGACGTTTAAAATCCTTGTTGTCTATTCGAATAGCGTCAAATCCCATGTTAAATAAAGCCACCTTGGTTATACGCCCAACCCCGGTTATAAGAGCTCCCTGAAATAAGTCCCTTTTTTGCTAACAAATATAAGCCCCCACCCTCGATGTAAGACCCCCAGATATAAGTTCATTTGATGTACAAGTGCGTTCCTTTCCTCTGTATAACATCAAAATTTACAATCGAAAAGTTTTAGGGTAATATGATAATAGAGTACGTAATAGCTCTAAATGTAATAGTAGGTTTAGCTTGAATTCATTATCGGATACGTTTATCTCGTCTTTCCGAAACATTTTTTTTATTTCGCTTGGGATACCCCCCGAGACATAAGCTCCCTCCCCTGTTTTTAAGGCCACCCAAAACCCCTTATGAAGTTATATAACGCGAGATTTTACCGTGGGCTTATACAACTTCGTTAGAGCTTTTAGCTGGACTTGTAAAGGAAGAGACTTGTATCCGAGGGTGGTTTTATCCGGAAAACAAACTACGTCCTAAGAGGCCGTACCACAAGTTGTGTCTTCAATTTCAATGTCACCAGATATTCGTGAATGAATGAATGAATGAATGAATGAATGAATGAATGAATGAATGAATGAATGAATGAATGAATGAATGAATGAATGAATGAATGAATGAATGAATGATTAATGAATGATTGATTGACTGAATGACTGAATGACTGAATGACTGAATGAACTGAATGAATGACTGAATGAACGACGGACTGACGGACTGACGTGACTGACTGAATGACTGACTGACTGATCGGACTGACTGACTGACGGACTGACTGACTGACTGGACTGACTGAATGACGGACTGAATGACTGAATGAAGGACTGAATGACTGAATGACTGACTGAATGAATGACTGAATGACTGAATGACTGACTGACTGACTGACTGACTGACTGAATGACTGAATGAATGACTGAATGAAGGACTGAATGACTGAAAGAATGAGTGACTGAATGACTGAAAGAATGAATGAATGAATGACTTAATGAATGACGGACTGACGGACTCACGGACTCACGGACTCACGGACTGACGGACTCACGGGATGACGGAATGACGGGATGACGGAATGACGGGATGACGTAATGACGGGACGACGGAATGACTAGATGACGGAATGACTAGATGACGTAATGACGGGACGACGGAATGACTAGATGACGGAATAACTAGATGACGGAATGACTAGATGACGGAATGACTAGATGACGGAATGACTAGATGACGAAAAGACGGAATGACGGAATGAATGACTAGATGGATGAATGAATGAATGAATGAATGAATGAATGAATGAATGAATGAATGAATGAATGAATGAATGAATGAATGACTCTATCAAAGTTTCAGAAGTATTTAGCTTAAAACGATATTGGGGACACTATTTACTCAATAAAGTATACCTTAGAATTTAATGAATAGGGTATAAAACAATAATTAAGTAAATGGCTTGTAACCGGATGTATCTTTTGGAGTTACGGGTTAGATGGCACTATTGTAATGAGAGGCTCATAAGCGGAGCAGTTTATAACGGAAGTTTACAGTATCGTGCTAACAACGTCTCAACCAAATGTGCAATTGCAGAATAATAACAAGAATCTCGAGAACTTTCTCCACCTTCCCCTACCCCTGACATTATCGAGTTCGAATTGCATTGTAATGGTCTTTTCGGAGATACGGCGGCCATTTTGAATTCTGTCGTTTCAAATAGCTACATGGGATGTTGAAGGGGCAAATGCATACTAATTTGGAGTGTGAATTAGATTCTCTCAAAACCTCGGAGCCTGGAAAAAAAAGTTGGTTTAACATAACATAACTTTGGAAAACGTCTTGAATTTTGAATTCAAAAAGGGCCGGGGGAGCATCGTACATAAGAAATGGACTACATACCTTTGCGTAATTTACTGTAACGAGTTTGCCTTTATATCAGGATTCAGGGAGGCGAGGGAAGGTGTAATTAACGTAGAAATAAATCGGTGCCGGGGAGCAACACAGAAAGAATGCATTGCCCAGAATGTGGCGACACGTCCAGGATTGTTGTTTTTTTCTTTTGGTTAGAACTACAGGTTTATAATGGTTATGTCCTGATTTCTTGGCTTTGGGCTCTAGCCTCCAACGAAAGTATTTCCGGGTTCCATGATCACAACTGTGACTAAGTAAAACCACAAACTTACAATAGGCCTTTTCGCCATTTGAGAAAGCAAAAACTGAACTTGATTGGCATAAGGTCTTTCTTGACATCCCCATCAGAATCTGCATGAAACATTTAATTAAAAAAAAACTCAGTATTACAGGGTTAGGATTGCTTTTGCATCTGACGGCAATCTATACTTTTCCAGAGCAATCACGGACCTTCATTGAAACTGACCATACATCGGGCGCAATGAGCATCTTTCGCTTTCATTTGATGACTTTGTAAGATAGCCGATGGTGAGAAATGCTGAAGGGTGAATGTAAATACTGGAAAAGGAGATTTAAAACTCTTCCCGGTTTAAAGAATAATTTCTACATGACTGCCCGGCATTAAAGTTGACTTTCATATTTCTTGGGAAACAATCAATTTTAATGCCTGCACCTAAATCCGATTGTAATCAAGGGGAGCTTTTAATTCGAAGAAGAATCATCGCGTGTCTTTATTTACCAGCTGGAATAATCACCACTTTTCAACCGTGTGGACATTGGCCTTGGTCGAAAATGTTAATAAGGTATTTATTATAAACAGACGTTTAAAATGATTATATATACATACATCGTTAGGTTTTGATTAGATATCGTTACGTTTGATTAAGGAAAAAAAATTGTCGTGGCTTTCGTATTGTTTCCATATTAGTTTTGAGATTTCTTTAAAAAGCCTTTGTAAAAAATGTTTATTCTTAATAAGTCACTAGGAGGATGTTTACTCTAAACTGTTTGAATTCTCTTTAAACTTCGTTCGTTTGGTCGTTCGTACGTTGGTTCGTTCGTTCGTTGGCTGGTTCGTTCGTCCGTTCCTTCATTCATTCACGTTAAACTGATTTCGGTGCTGGCGACGTGTGAATGCAGTACAATCCTTGCACCTATACGAAGACTTCACAAAAGGAAGTTTACTTGTTCCTCAAAAGTGCCTCAGTCCATATTGTAATTCTTACGATGGGCTGGTAAAAATGAGCCACTAGGTTTTTAAAGCCCACCTGACACAGAATTAAAGGGGCTGTATCATGAATTAACCTATCTTATCTGTGGATGCGTAAAATGATAAGTGTCGCTCGAACCGGGAACGCAAGGCTTTTGATGATGTCATAAGAAACAAAATCAACATCAACGACAAAATCAACGAGGACGCAAAAAATAGTAAGAGTTAATTTGTTATGACTGCATGTTCACTCAAGGTGTGACTAAAACCAGAGCACCTACAATTTTTTTTTTGTAACGTTTATATCGTGAAACTAGGTGTGGCAGTAGTAGTAGTAGGTCAGCAAACTTATCCGGATTACGGACTTCCCTTCGACTTCCCTTCCTTCCTGCATACTAATTTTTGACTTCCTGCATAATAATTTTTGACTTCCTCCATACTAATGTGGATTTCCTGCATACTAATTCGGTATAGGTTTACTAATAAGCGTCGCTCTAGTACAATACAAACAATAAGGTTGCCTGGGCATGCCCGTTAATAATGAACCCTGATTGGCTCATGAGAAATCTATTAACTGTTCAAAATAAAAGCGCGTTCTCCGTTGAGTACTTTATTCTTGTCACAAACTCCAGTAACTAATATTTTTGAGCGGATAGCTTCCAAACATGCAAGTCGAATCCACATCTAAACCTATGTTAACCGTGGACGAAGCTAATGAGGACACAATTAGTGCGTTTGAAGAAACTGATGCTGCAGTGGAGTTGAGAATCAAGAACAGCGTATGTCTCGTCATAGACTTGGAGGGATTCTTTGTGCAAAAGAAATTTCAAGTGCGTGAAATGGGTTATTATTCTTGGGATGAACACTTTGACCGCCATGCTTTCTTCCAGCCAGCAGCACTTAAAAACTTGTCTCACAAGGATAAAAAGACAGTGAATTTTGCAAAACATAACATACACGGACTCACTTATCAACCCCGTTACCAAGAGAGAGCATATGAGCATGATGAAGTAGATATTGTTTTACTGAGATTATACAGCCAATTCAAGACGGATAAAAGAACTGTGGTAGCCTACAAAGGGGGCCATGTTGAAAAAGACTTATTTATCAAGGGCCTTACGTATGACTTTCAAGTTTACGAAACTACCATCCGATAGCTAACATATACGGACAGAGAATTCAAGCACGGTCATGTTTATCACTCGGTCAAATGGGACACATGGCTTGAGTTACTGAATGTAACCGTCGGCAGCCGATTAATTTAGCACAAGCGCTGAGATGCGAACTGATAATCACCGATATAGCTACTTTCAATCGTTCTCGTTACATATATTATTCATCTCATGTTAATATATTATTGCTTCTAACGATTTGTACTACTGCCAGTACACTTCACAGCTTATTTTCGATGTGGTTCGGTGGAAATACGTCAGTTCATTTCCGCACAGATAAGTGCTTGGTTAGATACATTGCGAGATGTGGGGGCCTGGTATCTTCCAGCCATATCAGTCCCCTTCATTTCAACTTGGTACAACGTCATTGTCACACCGCCACAAATTCGGCCTGAATGGTCAGTTCTTAGTCACAGCCATCGTCTGCTTCCATAACCGTGATCGGGCGAGTCCTACAGCGCACTTCCCCTCCCGCCTTTTTAGCTTCACACATGGATGGTGTCTTGACATCATGTCAGGAACAGAGTTGGGGAAGTCTGCAGAAGGTAAACCCTCAAGTGTACTGCTGTCGTTGCTGCAAGTCACCACTGACTTCAATCTTTGTGTCCCCATTTGGGCAATCCATGTAACTCTGTTGCCAAGTACTTCTCAAGTAATCTTTCTCAACCCGAGCTCTGCCGCTGGTGATGCCTACCAGGCATGTCGAGACGGACAGCGATAGTCTTTTAAATATGCCTTTTTTGAGAAAATAGAAATCGAAAGTGCGAGTGCAACAAAACACACCGCTTTGACTGTCCTTTCTTGCCTCAAAAGAAAGAGAGGCTCTGGGTACGAGGAAGACTCGATTCTTGGAATCTGAAACGTGCGTGGATGGCGTGTTGAAAATGTAACGCTTGTCAAACAATATGTTTTTAACGTATTGTGAGTGTGTAGTCAACGAGAACACGAGTGTTAGCATTATGATGAGCGCGATGGCCCATAAAAAAAAAAAAACCACGTTTTCGATTCTTATAACAAAAAAAAGAAAAAACCAAACTTAACAATGACTATAACTTCTAACAACACTGGTTGAAATGAGAATTTTATAATGCCGTGTGGTTTTCGTGGAAAACGATGTCTACCACTCAAACAGATACCAGTTGTCATATGTTGTTTTTATTCTTTTTATAGAGTCTTGGTCTTTAACATGTAGCTGGATGGTATTTTCGTAACTTGAAAGTCTACTTTGGCGATTTGGTTTAATAAGTCTTCTCTGTCAACATGGCCCCCTTTGTAGGCTACCACAGTTCTTTTATCCGTCTTGAATTGGCTGTATAATCTCAGTAAAACAATATCTACTTCATCATGCTCATATGCTCTCTCTTGGTAACGGGGTTGATAAGTGAGTCCGTGTATGTTATGTTTTGCAAAATTCACTGTCTTTTTATCCTTGTGAGACAAGTTTTTAAGTGCTGCTGGCTGGAAGAAAGCATGGCGGTCAAAGTGTTCATCCCAAGAATAATAACCCATTTCACGCACTTGAAATTTCTTTTGCACAAAGAATCCCTCCAAGTCTATGACGAGACATACGCTGTTCTTGATTCTCAACTCCACTGCAGCATCAGTTTCTTCAAACGCACTAATTGTGTCCTCATTAGCTTCGTCCACGGTTAACATAGGTTTAGATGTGGATTCGACTTGCATGTTTGGAAGCTATCCGCTCAAAAATATTAGTTACTGGAGTTTGTGACAAGAATAAAGTACTCAACGGAGAACGCGCTTTTATTTTGAACAGTTAATAGATTTCTCATGAGCCAATCAGGGTTCATTATTAACGGGCATGCCCAGGCAACCTTATTGTTTGTATTGTACTAGAGCGACGCTTATTAGTAAACCTATACCGAATTAGTATGCAGGAAATCCACATTAGTATGGAGGAAGTCAAAAATTATTATGCAGGAAGTCAAAAATTAGTATGCAGGAAGGAAGGGAAGTCGAAGGGAAGTCCGTAATCCGGATAAGTTTGCTGACCTACTACTACTACTGCCACACCTAGTTTCACGATATAAACGTTACAAAAAAAAAATTGTAGGTGCTCTGGTTTTAGTCACACCTTGAGTGAACATGCAGTCATAACAAATTAACTCTTACTATTTTTTGCGTCCTCGTTGATTTTGTCGTTGATGTTGATTTTGTTTCTTATGACATCATCAAAAGCCTTGCGTTCCCGGTTCGAGCGACACTTATCATTTTACGCATCCACAGATAAGATAGGTTAATTCATGATACAGCCCCTTTAATTCTGTGTCAGGTGGGCTTTAAAAACCTAGTGGCTCATTTTTACCAGCCCATCGTAAGAATTACAATATGGACTGAGGCACTTTTGAGGAACAAGTAAACTTCCTTTTGTGAAGTCTTTCGTATAGGTGCAAGGATTGTACTGCATTCACACGTCGCCAGCACCGAAATCAGTTTAACGTGAATGAATGAAGGAACGGACGAACGAACCAGCCAACGAACGAACGAACCAACGTACGAACGACCAAACGAACGAAGTTTAAAGAGAATTCAAACAGTTTAGAGTAAACATCCTCCTAGTGACTTATTAAGAATAAACATTTTTTACAAAGGCTTTTTAAAGAAATCTCAAAACTAATATGGAAACAATACGAAAGCCACGACAATTTTTTTTCCTTAATCAAACGTAACGATATCTAATCAAAACCTAACGATGTATGTATATATAATCATTTTAAACGTCTGTTTATAATAAATACCTTATTAACATTTTCGACCAAGGCCAATGTCCACACGGTTGAAAAGTGGTGATTATTCCAGCTGGTAAATAAAGACACGCGATGATTCTTCTTCGAATTAAAAGCTCCCCTTGATTACAATCGGATTTAGGTGCAGGCATTAAAATTGATTGTTTCCCAAGAAATATGAAAGTCAACTTTAATGCCGGGCAGTCATGTAGAAATTATTCTTTAAACCGGGAAGAGTTTTAAATCTCCTTTTCCAGTATTTACATTCACCCTTCAGCATTTCTCACCATCGGCTATCTTACAAAGTCATCAAATGAAAGCGAAAGATGCTCATTGCGCCCGATGTATGGTCAGTTTCAATGAAGGTCCGTGATTGCTCTGGAAAAGTATAGATTGCCGTCAGATGCAAAAGCAATCCTAACCCTGTAATACTGAGTTTTTTTTTTAATTAAATGTTTCATGCAGATTCTGATGGGGATGTCAAGAAAGACCTTATGCCAATCAAGTTCAGTTTTTGCTTTCTCAAATGGCGAAAAGGCCTATTGTAAGTTTGTGGTTTTACTTAGTCACAGTTGTGATCATGGAACCCGGAAATACTTTCGTTGGAGGCTAGAGCCCAAAGCCAAGAAATCAGGACATAACCATTATAAACCTGTAGTTCTAACCAAAAGAAAAAAACAACAATCCTGGACGTGTCGCCACATTCTGGGCAATGCATTCTTTCTGTGTTGCTCCCCGGCACCGATTTATTTCTACGTTAATTACACCTTCCCTCGCCTCCCTGAATCCTGATATAAAGGCAAACTCGTTACAGTAAATTACGCAAAGGTATGTAGTCCATTTCTTATGTACGATGCTCCCCCGGCCCTTTTTGAATTCAAAATTCAAGACGTTTTCCAAAGTTATGTTATGTTAAACCAACTTTTTTTTTCCAGGCTCGAGGTTTTGAGAGAATCTAATTCACACTCCAAATTAGTATGCATTTGCCCCTTCAACATCCCATGTAGCTATTTGAAACGACAGAATTCAAAATGGCCGCCGTATCTCCGAAAAGACCATTACAATGCAATTCGAACTCGATAAATGTCAGGGGTAGGGGAAGGTGGAGAAAGTTCTCGAGATTCTTGTTATTATTCTGCAATTGCACATTTGGTTGAGACGTTGTTAGCACGATACTGTAAACTTCCGTTATAAACTGCCTCCGCTTATGAGCCTCTCTTACAATAGTGCCATCTAACCCGTAACTCCAAAAGATACATCCGGTTACAAGCCATTTACTTAATTATTGTTTTATACCCTATTCATTAAATTCTAAGGTATACTTTATTGAGTAAATAGTGTCCCCAATTATCGTTTTAAGCTAAATACTTCTGAAACTTTGATAGAGTCATTCATTCATTCATTCATTCATTCATTCATTCATTCATTCATTCATTCATTCATTCATTCATTCATTCATCCATCTAGTCATTCATTCCGTCATTCCGTCTTTTCGTCATCTAGTCATTCCGTCATCTAGTCATTCCGCTCATCTAGTCATTCCGTCATCTAGTTATTCCGTCATCTAGTCATTCCGTCGTCCCGTCATTACGTCATCTAGTCATTCCGTCATCTAGTCATTCCGTCGTCCCGTCATTACGTCATCCCGTCATTCCGTCATCCCGTCATTCCGTCATCCCGTGAGTCCGTCAGTCCGTGAGTCCGTGAGTCCGTGAGTCCGTCAGTCCGTCATTCATTAAGTCATTCAGTTCATTCATTCTTTCAGTTCATTCAGTCACTCATTCTTTCAGTCATTCAGTCCTTCATTCAGTCATTCATTCAGTCATTCAGTCAGTCAGTCAGTCAGTCAGTCAGTCATTCAGTCATTCAGTCATTCATTCAGTCAGTCATTCAGTCATTCAGTCCTTCATTCAGTCATTCAGTCCGTCATTCAGTCAGTCCGTCAGTCCGTCAGTCCGTCAGTCCGTCCGTCCGTCCGTCCGTCCGTCATTCCGTCAGTCCGTCAGTCCGTCAGTCCGTCGTTCATTCAGTCATTCATTCAGTCATTCAGTCATTCATGTCATTCAGTCATTCAGTCAATCAATCATTCATTTAATCATTCATTCAATTCCATTCATTCATTCATATCATTCCATTCATTCAATTCATTCATTCTAATTCATTCATTCATTCATTCATTCATTCATTCATTCATTCATTCAAGAATATCTGGTGACATTGAAAATTGAAGACACAATTGTGGTACGGCCTCTTAGGACGTAGTTTGTTTTCACCGGATAAAACCACCCTCGGATACAAGTCTCTTCCTTTACAAGTCCAGCTAAAAGCTCTAACGAAGTTGTAATAAGCCCACGGTAAAATCTCGCGTTATATAACTTCATAAGGGGTTTTGGGTGGCCTTAAAAACAGTGGGAGGGAGCTTATGTCTCGGGGGGTATCCCAAGCGAAATAAAAAAAATGTTTCGGAAAAGACGAGATAACGTATCCGATAATGAAATTCAACTAACCTACTATTACATTTAGAGCCTATTACGTACTCTATGATCATATTCACCCTAAAACTTTTCGATTGGTTAATTTTGATGTTTATTATACAGGAGGAAAGGAACGCACTTTGGTAACATCACATGAACTTATATCTGGGGGTCTTACATCGAGGGTGGGGGCTTATATTTGTTAGCAAAAAAGGGGACTTATTCCAGGGAGCTCTTATAAACCGGGGTTGGGCGTATAACCAAGGTGGCGTTATGTGTTAACATGGGGATTTGACGCTATTCGAATAGACACAAGGATTTTAAACGTCAAGGCAATTTTTTTGGCCAGAGTAACGTTCTACATAAGTCACATAATGATGTTATCACACAAGTTGGAAGAAAAATTGTCGAATATTCTGGTAACAGGAAATTTGCTAAACGCACTGAAAAGTGTATATCGTAATGTTTTTTTCAGCCAGCGTTCTTGCAAGAGGAGGAACTATGCACTATTTTAACTTTCCGTTGCGGATCGGGCTTATAATTACGACAAAATTCCAAATTGGAATACCGAGAATCACTCTTAAGAACAAAAAAACACCTCATTAAAGTACTGCTCAGCACCGTTCATACGAAAAAGTGCTAATATACAATATCGTTTCATCAGAAGATTTCAAAGCTCAGCCTCCTAGCAGTGGAAACAGTTCAGGTAACCCGTACTAGATGACACGTCTTCGGGCCGTAGCCAGAAAAAAAGAATTTGACTGAGGCAATGTCTATATGAATACTTATGACTGAGGCAATCATGCAGTCCATCTAGGTATTAGGTACTATACAAACAACAAAAGCCAAAGAAATGACCGAGGCAAGTGCCTCGGTTGGCCTGTTACTAGCTACGGCGCTGGTGCTATTCAAATTGGCATTGTAGCAATTATAAAGAAACACAAGTAGAAACGCTTTGCCTGACTCGAGTTCTTATCCTCGACAGCAAATGCCAGCCTTATGTTTGTCTAATATCGAGCTTTCATAGTATCCTAACCACCAGAAGTCGACGAAAGTTCACAATCCATAAAATGGTTAGTGCGAGTACGTAATAATTCAGTCCTTATCAATGTTTACATCTCTTGCAAGTATCTACAAAGGGACTCTCCAGTACGAAGATGTGCTTCGTAAGCTTCCAGACAAATCAATCCTTTCATGATAACCTGGTATAGTGTGTTGTCATCACGCCACAACCTGAATTGTAATGGCAGATTTGAGTACAACCATCTCTGCTTGCCAATACATGATCTTCTCCACTCGTACTACTCAGCAAGGAGCCATTTTTCTTTCGTAAACAAGACGAGGGAGAACTCACAACCACCTGCGGACA
>JAHPZR010034403.1:0-25271 GCA_019787425.1 Platygyra sinensis
CTGGGAGCCATAGTCAAGCTGACCGCCGCCAACTGACTCTTTTATTTCTCAAACCAATACAGCCTAGCATTATACGTAATGTAGGCAAAATACAGTAATATAAAAACACAGTTATAAGCTTAGTAAGACTCCATGTTGACAATCTTAATAAAGAATATCAAACAAACAAAGTGTATGTTATCAACTTAAGGAAGGGTTGGGTGGGAACTGGGGCTCAAAAATACACGTCAGCAATGGCGGACAGCAAAACAGCAACTGACAAACACTGAGCATGTGACTCAAAAAACAAACCCTCAGGCCCAGGCCCCAGAGGTGTGTGAGAAAACATTTTCCACTTCTTTCGTTCCTCAGCCAGTGGAAAATACAACTTCTCACACACCTCTGGGAGCCATAGTCAAGCTGACCGCCGCAAAGAACAAAGCATAGAGAGCCCGGCATCAAAAAGGCACAAAACAACTAACCAATAATAGACCATGATACTAGGGAAAGTGTAACGTCCGCAGAAATAATGTCCTTGCAACAAGCAAGTCTGGATCCTTAATTCCTAAGTAAATGTTTAAATCCTTAATCATTTAAGCCTTAAATGTTCCAATATCTATGAAGATCTCCCCCATTAAGAGACCACTTGACACACAGTCTTCAACCCAAGCTCTGAATCTTCCTTGTAACCAACAACAAGGAGTCCAATGACTCCTGGATATAATTGTTTTTCGCCTGGGTACTTCTCCATCCTCCCTGTCTCTGGAACAGGCGATCAGGAATCTCAAGTGCTGCTGCAGACGAAGCACCCCCTGACCGGAGGCTGTGAAGACTGTATAACCTTGGGTCCAAACCCTCACTCTTAAACTCTTTCTTCACCAGCTCGCTCGCATGAGAATACGACATAGCTGCTTCTTTAAGTATCTGGCCTTTCCTTGTGCTCTGGATCCTACGAAGCAGCCGTGACCCCTTGGAATGACCACCCATCTTGAGAAACTTTTCTAACACTGCCACAGGACAAGGGGCTACCTCACTTCTTGCAATGAAGACCCAAGACCCTTCCCGGAATTGGTCATTCTTACGTTGGAGCAAAAAGAGAGCAACATGCGAATCAGCAAATAACAGGTCGTCCACTGCTAGATTGCTTAAATCATCCCACCGTAGGAAACCGAAAAACCCCATGGCAAATATCACTGCAACTTGTACGTCTGCCAGACTGCCCTTCTCCAAACGAGATATAATGTGCATCACCTGCTCTGCTGTAAGGGGTTTCTTGCGTTCTGGTGGCCTAGCCAGGATTCTACGGGCAGCCTCCACCACCTGGGTCACAAAAGGGTTCTCAGTGACTTGTGGTTGACCCACCTTCTTCTGTACCCAGCTCACTCCGTACACAGCAGAGTTAATGGTAGAAACTGACTTGTTCTCCTGGATCAACTTAACTAAATACAGGGAGAACACCACTGGCTCCACTGGTAGGACTGATACACGAAACTGCTCTGCCCAACACTTCCATGCCCCAAACGCACGAAGATAACTGTTAACGGTCCTTGGAGCTTTATCTTGAAGCAGAACTGAAGGCAGCACTTTGGCCAGCTGAAGAAGCGCCGGATGCCGCAGTCCATCCACAGGGACCAAAAAAGACAAGTCCAGCTTGCCAGTGTCACCACTAGGCACTGAAATCACATAACATTACAGTGTAAAGAACCAAAAACATAATTGGAAGCCCTGACAGCTACAGTAGTTGTTTCACAGAGGCCTGACTCCAGGAATGGTAAGCAGGTTACAAGATATGTGACGTGAACATCATCAATCACTAATCCCCAGCTAAATAGCAAGACGCTAAGCCCAAAAAACACATGCTAACAACATGTACAGATATCATATACTAAGAATATATAACATGCCCTAACAGCACAGAAAAATGCCACCACAACATTAGTCAAGGCCTAACTGCAGAGAAGATAGCCATAACAACAGAGACATGCCCTCACAGCATCTGTCACTAGACAAGCCTTAACATGCCATAACAGCATCTAATCGACACAAATGATTGCCATAACAGCATCAGTGATTTGCCCTAACAGCAAATGTCACTACAAATGTATACCCCATACTTGCCCAGCATAGGGGTATGCTCTCAGCCATTACCAGAGCAATGCCATAACAGCATATCAGGTGCTTTCCACCAGATCATCAAAACAAATCTTAAAAGCTAAAACAGCAAATGATGGAATTCCAGAAGTGAAAATGCTGCTGGCTGCAGACCCAGAAAGGAAGATTCCCTGGTAAGGCTCAATTCTCAAACAGTCTTTTATAAAGCTTTTCCAAGTTCCAGACCTGTCCACAAGAAGAGGCCACCACACAGCAGAAGGCCACTCTGGAGCAATCAGCGTACCATACTCATGGCCAGCAGACATATGACTCAAAACTTTCGGAATAAGCAGGGGAGGTGGAAACATCCAATTGTTGTCCAGTGACCAGGAAACCGTAAACGCATTACTAGCCTCACAACCAGGGTTGCGGTATCGACTGCAATACCTGACCAGCTGTTTGGTTTTAAGACTGGCAAATCTGTCGACAGTATGAGGTCCCCATAACTGATCAATATAGCGAAAGCACTTAGGATCCAGCATGTAGTCAGCAGCATCCTCCACTCTTGAAAGCTCATCAGCAATACAATTATCATTTCTACTGACCCACTCCACAGACAGTCGAATGTTTAATTCACGACAAAGCTTGTAAACCAACACCGCCTCCCTGTGAAGGTCCGGTATTCGACTACCAACAGACAGTATGATCTCTGCATTCCTGTTGTCAGTCCTGTGACACACCTCTTTCCCTCTAAGGTCGTCACTGTACGACTCCAACACATACCGTATGGCTCTTAACTCGCGGAATGTAGAGCTCCTGCCGCTCTCTTCCTCTGACCAGCTTCCCACAGCCGGTTTACCATTAATGTGAACAGCAAAGCCTCCCCAACCGAGACCGCTAGCATCAGAATATGACAAGACCTCGATTTTTGGGCTAGGTGCCCAGATCGGATACCCACTATTGTCAAAGTTCTGTTTCCAAAAAAGCACCTCTGAGCGACTGTCAGAAGACAAACATATAGGTTGATCCCAACAAGGGGCTGAGCAAATGTCTCTGTACATAGCTCTCGTCCAAAGACGTACAACTGGACCCATGGCAAGAGACATAGAAACCAGGGAGCCTGTTACGCGAGACAAAGTCCTCGCAGACACACAAAAATCCTTAGCAATAATAATGTCAAGCAATTGCTTCAAAGCATCCACTCTGCGGGGAGGAACATGAAAAGTACCTGCCTTGAGGTCTACAATAAATCCCAGTAGCTCCACATGTTGAGACGGCATCCACACACTCTTCTCCTCGTTGGCAACAAAGCCGCTCGATCTCACATCCTTCCTGACAGACTCCGAAATACTGCAAGCCTCAGCAAATCCCTTTTCCCCACCAGCACCATCATCCAGGTACGTAAATATGCGAAATCCTCTGCTTCTCCAATGCTTGACTAAAGCTCTCTGGATTTTAGTAAACACATAAGGCCCGGTTGCCAAGCCAAAAGGGAGAACTGTAAATTTAAAATATCGAAGTTTACCCTCCAGCTGGAATGAGCATCCAAGAAATGTGGTATGGCCAGCAAATATGTCCAGATGGTGATAACCACTTTTATAGTCAAACTTAAACACCCAGTCATCCTTCTGGAACAGCTCTGAAGCTGCTGGGATACCCTCATATTTAAACTTACAGGATCTCAAATGATTATTAACATAACGCAAATCCAAAATTAAACGTGACTTGCCACTTGCATTCTTTACAACGCCCAATGGATTAACAACTAACACGTCCTCTTGCCTCACTTCCACGATTGCACCAGAGGCTAAAAGCTTCTTAAGTTCCTGACGCACAAACTCCTGGTTTTGAACAACACTAGGATGATTCCTAAAACTCCTCCGAACTGGAAGAGATATAAAAGGTAAATAGTAACCATTCTCTATAACACTAAGCACCCATTTAGACGCCCCAATGTCCTTCCAAAACGCAATGTTCTCCTTAAGTCTACCTTTAACCTGGACTGAAGATACTGGTTCTAAATCCTGTAACTCCATCAATTGACACACGTCCTTAAAATTATTCAACATTGAGTCCAAACACTGTTCCGTATCCGCATCAACTACTTGACGCGAGCCCAGAGGAATGGGATTGTCCTGATCCGTTGTTTGTGTTAGCTGCTCGACAGTCACGGGCGAGGTGTCCGGGGCGAAAACAGCGAAAACAAGTACGAGAGTCACGCGTAACTGAGGCAGTCGGCACTTTTCCCGCCACTGAACTCAACGGTGGTTTCTCCAAAATCACACGCCTTTCCACTCCGCGCTGCGGTGGCATCGGCCGTTTGGACTTTAACAACTTCGCTTTGCGTTTCTCCTCCCGTAGTAACTTGCATTCTTTGACCGCTTTTTTGATCTTCTTCTCATCATCCGAGTCACTCGCGATGGGATCGGTGGTGTAGCATTCTACAGTATCCCAGCCATACTTTTCTGCGATGCAAATGTGCTTATTACGTTCTATCAATAACTGCTCACCTTCCTCCAAAAGCTCGTTCCTTAAGTCATCGTCTCCCACGTCTTTCGCCGCTTTGATTTTTTCTAGCACTTTCGTATTCAATTGGTATTGTTTTTTATTACCCTCGAATTTGAATTCCGGTTCGGTGTCCTCGTGTTTTCCCGCCTTGCTAGGTTTTGAAGCAAGTTCCGCTTTCAGTCGTTTAAGCTCCTTCCCGTATTCCTTTTGCTGCAAAAGCAACTCTTTAGCCCAATCCGGGGGATCACTGGAAGACTGCGATGGTCCTCCAGCTGACCGATCACGAACTTGCTCCACTACTGGGCTCCGACTTCGCGAACGGCGGGAACTGTGACTACGAGATCGGCGCTCGATTTCGGGGCTTTGATTATGAGCCCGGAGGCGATTTACAGCTCGTGAATGCGACTTTGACCTAGTCGTCTTAGCACTCATGATACCGCACAACAAACAGCAACGGTAGAGGCGATGAAAACTTCGAAAAACTGTCGAGCTCAAAAATACACGTCAGCAATGGCGGACAGCAAAACAGCAACTGACAAACACTGAGCATGTGACTCAAAAAACAAACCCTCAGGCCCAGGCCCCAGAGGTGTGTGAGAAAACATTTTCCACTTCTTTCGTTCCTCAGCCAGTGGAAAATACAACTTATCTTTAGAGTGGTTCTGGTTCCTCCAGTTTTTGTCAAGGGTCAGATACACCACCAAATCCGGTATTTATACCTTTTTCTCTACCATTGTAACTATGCTGTTTATTTGGTCGAATTTTCCTTGCTTTTCTTTCGATTCCCTCTCGCGTCGCGCGACATAAACATCATAGTTAATGGCATTGAAAAAGGTATAAATACCTGATTTTGTGGTGCATCTGACCCGTTAGGAAAACCGGAGGAACCAGAACCACTCTAAATATAACAAACAATTAGTTGTTACTGAAGCGCGCAATCGACAAAAAGTAGAATGCTTCACTAGAAAAAACAATCATGGAAAAGATTGCTACATCCTTACCGAAATAGGTTGGTTAGCTAACGCCTGACTGATTGCATAGGAGGCAGCCGCGGAAAGCCGTCGTGCAAGTTGTTCTGCCTCCGCCATTTAGCTTGCGTATTCCCGGTGCAGTCGCCTGAAATTCCCGCCAAAAGTACAGGTATTCTTTGTTTTCAAATGCCACTGTGCAGATATGAGCCCGCAAACAAGTTCTCTGATTTGCGATATATAAGTCGCACTTTTGCAATTTATATATCGCACAATTGCGATTTATGTAAATTGCATTTTTTGCGATTTATATATCACATTTGCGATTTGTAAATAACACTTTTGGGATTTATATATAACATTTGCGATTTATAAATAACACTTGTGATTTATATATCACATTTGCGATTTATCAATCACACTTTTGCGATTTATATATCACATTTGCCATTTATAAATCACACTTTTGTGATTTATATATCACATTTGCGATTTATAAATCACAGTTTTGCGATTTATATATCACATTTGCCATTTATAAATCACACTTTGGCGAATTTTCGATTTATATATGGCAGATTTGACCTTAGAAAGCGAAACGCGATTTATAAATTTCCATGAGGGTGGAATGCGATTTGTAAATTGCATGAAATTACTTTTGCGATTTATAAATCGCAATTCATGGTCTTTTGCGATTTGTAAATAGTAAAACCACTTTCCTTTGGCATTTATAACGTTACTTGCAATTTATAAATAAAAAATGTCTTCGAATTTGTGATTTACAAATAACAATACCAGTTAGAGTGCGATTTGTTAAATAACACAAAAAACTGACGAAAAACATCTAAATAGTATTTTTACATTTCGCGCCCCATAGTTTACTATGTACTGAGGAACCAACCAATAGAAACGTGTTGGTTATGTAATTCATGCATAGTGTATGAGTGAAAAACAAAAGATTGTGCATGGTCCTGGACCTTCCAACATAAATCTTGGCATCTTTGTTTGCTCCTTTGATGTTTTCCGGGCTTCATAACCATCCCCCTCTATTAACTATAATGTAAGTTACCTTTATCATTTGCCCTTGAGTTGAAAAACATGTTAATTATTTGAAATGAACTTTTCAAAGGAGTAAAGAGGAATCTGTCCTTTTGGTACCCACTAATAATACATCCAAAACAGGTGTTTGAGATTTAAACCCTGAAATTCTGTTTTATGTCTGATAGGTTATGTGTTAAAAACTCTCTTATCCAATTCTTCAAGCTTTTTAATTTAGCAATCCGTCTCTCTGCTCCTAGGTTTCTTTATATGTTCTCTCAAACGAGATTGGGGCTAACTCAATAAACTCATCGTGTTTTTAGTCTCCATGCACAAACTATAGACTACTGTCACCTGCAATTCTGTTGCTTAGATCTTTGTAGTGCAGTTACCATCAATTGGGAATATAATTTAGCCCAAATCCAAGAGAGGTACACTAGGCTATCAAATTCAGCCTTGATTACTTATAAAATGTAATTCACATTTTGGTGTTCCCTCTAATCATGTTTCTGAAAATGGATGGTACCAGCAAATGGTTCATCAGAAGGTAAGGATCCACATTCACAGTCATTCAAGACCACTAAACAATAACACAGACAACCAAAACAACGTGAACATGAATCCGCTGGACAAGTTTAGTTTTAACTCTACCTGGAAAAAAGCAGCATTTATTAAATTTGTTGCATAACTTCCCTATATTTTGACCACTTGTCATTCATTTGGAACTTTTAGAAAACAGGTATAGATTTGCAGCTTTCTTTTATGAAAAAACATCATTTTGGTCTGCCATGTGGGATTTTCCACCAAATAAAACCACTGCAGGATCAATTTTTATTTTGTCCTCTACTGAATGATGCTTTGTGCTGCATCTGAATACATGAAAACACGTGGCACGATTGCATCAGCTGTTTTGGTAAGGATATGCTGTTTAGTATTGTTAACACTTCAGAAAACAAGTCGAATACAAGCAGGAAGAGAGAAAGCATTCCTTTCAGCCTTCATAGCAGTCCAAGAGACCTTGGTTTTCATTTTGAACCTGGATTTTCAGTGTCTGCCAACTGCCTCATGATGTTTTGGGAGACTGAGTCTGGTCACATAAAAATATGAAAAAGTAATACCTGTCATTCAGTTGCCATCCTTCTTTACTGTATGGGCAAAAAGAATTTTGCCAGGGCAATTATGCCATGTGGCATACTTGTCTGGTTGACGACTTGGAGAAAAAAATCAAATTGAATGTGGAACCCTGGGTAGGGATGAACGTTTGAACTGGATTTGAAAAAATCAGCTTTTATTTCAATTAGCCACCTGTGGTGTAGAAGATTTGACATAAGAAACCCTAATATTTTGCTGTGTGGAAAACCAAAGTCACAGCTTGGAGAAAAGAAAGGCAATATGGTTCTAAAGATTATTTGTCAATGATTTCTTTTGTTTTCTTTGAAGTGAACCAGGCTGTTAAAGAAATCAATAAAGCACTGAACAGCAACAGTGAGGAAGCTTTGGCGTTGGCCCTGTCTAACAGGGCTGCTAGGTTGTCTGGTGTTGTAGGAGAAAATGGATCATGGTACATGAAGATGTTAGAGGAGAAAAGAAAAATAAAACAAGAGGTACATTTCATCAACTTCTATTTAATAAGAAATTGTCAACAAATACAAGTACTTAAAGATGATTTCCAGTCTGTACTGCATAGTGAGAGGTGCAGTGGCCTCATGGTTAGTGCGCTCGATTCTGGAGCGAGCGCTCCAGGTTCAATCCCTGGCCAGGGACATTGTGTTGTGTTCTTGGGTAAGACACTTTACTCTCACAGGACCTCTCTCCACCCAGGTGTATAAATGGGTACCGGCGAATTTAATGCTGGGGGTAACGCTGCGATGGACTAGCATCCCATCCAGGGGGGAGTAGAAATACTCCCAGTCGCTTCATGCTACAGAAACCGGGATAAGCTCCGGCCTAATGGGCCACTTGGCCCGAATGCAGACTTTACTGCGCAGTCTCCGCACCCTAATGTTTATTAACATTTTAAACAGCTCACTCCATGGAATGCGAATCGATGTTATTCGTTAAGAACCACATACCTTATCTTTGAGACCTTTCAAACTCTTTTTCTAACAGCTTCATTGATTTTTATAGCTGTGAAGTTGTTTCATGAAGTGATGTGAGAAAGAACGAAGTATTAAGCTTTGACCGCTTCGTATCCATAATGGCGGTTGTTTTTAAACTTTGAATTTACTTCACGTGAGTAGTTGCAAAATGTTTACATTTTGTGATGTCTTACATGAAGCAAAACAAAAAACATAAACAAACTCTTGAGAGTGCCCAGTATGGACTGGAAATCAGCTTTAATTTGCATGTACACAAGTGTTGTGATGACTTTATTCATAGGCATATACTTGACAATGCATTATGGGGCAAAAAAGGTTAACAAAGTATGGAATCACATGATTTGGGATTTCTAAAATGTTTTGGGTAATAAATATTAGTCTGGCTATTTCACAAATTACAGAAAATAAAAGAGGTGCCATGATCTGTAGAGAATAAGAAATAGCACAGCATACAGAGTCTGTACTTTCCTGACTACTGATCACATTATTTTAAGATCTAAAATAGTGCTTTATTCCAACAGCAAACAGATCTATCAGAAGTTTCTCTCATACAAGCTGAAATCCAAGAAGCAGTCAATTCCGCAAATGACCTAGCTGAGCAACGTAGGCAAAGTGAGTACTCTCTTTCCGAGTATTTCTGAGAAATTGTTTCCTCTAGGAGTGAGACCAGTGCACTTTTTGAAGAACTTCAAATAGGCTTGTCATCCTGGGCCAGGTTAAAAGTTAAACCAAAGTATTAAATAATTTATTTTCGTGCATAAAAATGTTTTTACTGTGTATGTTTTGTGACTAAGCTCAAAACTGAAGGACAAACAACTTATAAACAGAAAACCTCACCGAAAAGTTACAATGCTTAAATCAAAATTTTTGCTTAGCTTAATCTGGCTTTAGACAACCTGGCTCTAAGCAGTTTAAACAGAACCAAAGAGATTGAAACTATTATTTAAGCAATAGACCACAAGTTTCTATGGTTTATAGGCCGATAAACCACGCAGGATGTTAATAGAACACGAGACGAATTTGTAAATCACGAGCCGCAGGCGAGTGGTTTACAAATTTTTCGAGTGTTCTACCAACATCCCATGTGGTTTATCAGCCTATAAACCATAGAAACTTGTGGTCTATTGCTTTTATGTAATCATTCAGAAGACACGCGATTTATCCATGGGTTTAGCGGCACAATAAACCATAGCTGATTGACCAATCAGAGCACGCACGTTGATTTGGTTATTACATAAAAATAAGTAAACTTGTGGTGTAACTGTTGTGCACCCACAGTAATTGCATGTTTACAATGGCAGTAAAGTATACTTTATTAAGTTAATGATTGTGTTGTTTCTGTTGTCAGTTGAGGACATAGTACATTGCATAAACAAGTCCTTAGATATGGGAACTGTTGAGGAAACTCACACCCTGATTCAAAAGCGTGAAGGATTGTTTCCAAAAGTACTCACCAGGAGTGCTTTTCTCTACCATGATGGACTCTTTAAAGCCAAACAACAAGCTCTGCAAGTAAGGGTTGCTCTTTTTACTTGACATTGTGCATCTTATCATAGCCAGTAAGTTTAAGAGTTGTGCCTAATTTTTTACCAAAGTGTGCAAACTGCATTCTTAATTTCAGAGCAAAATGGTCCTCTTTCAAACCTGAGTGGTTTAACCCTTTCACTACCAAGGGGTCTCCCTTTGACGAGTAAATCGTCTGGCGTTAGACAGAGTAAAATCTGTAAGTGGGTCTTGGTAGTGAAAGGGTTAAAAACCATAACAAAAGAACTGCACCTACCTATACAGCTTACATTAGAGATTACTCCTACCCCTTCTCGAACCCTGCTGTAGGGCAGCAGAGCCTTAAAAATTGCCAGTTTTGCACATTTTTCTTTTATCACTGGAAGAAAACTTGTGGGCAGCTGATTCTTGATATCTTCTGCTTTACAGGAAGGTGAAGAAAGTCAACTTTCCCATCAAGCCATATGTGAGCAGTTGTCAGGTATTGCTTTCAAATGTGCACAGCCTTCATTGATCTCCTCCACCTTCCCTCACCCTCTTGAAGACATAATTCCCCTTGCAAGGTTAGAGATGAAAAGCTTCCCTTCTCCAAGAGAGACCAGGTTTATTTCCAGTACAGCTGTACTCCATTATCTAAACCTGAAGCTGTGAAACTTGAAATGACCAATGTTGATAGGAAGCAACAAAATATGATGTTGGCAAAGGGGATTGTGATAATAAAAGCTGTTAACGCCTGTGTCACATATGGGGGTTGGGTGCCCAGGAACCTGGGGGCTGGAGCTGTTGACCCCAAACCCAGGTAGCAAGAGCACCCCACAAGCCTGCCCTACCCGCAACCCAGCCATGAGCCCCGCCCGCTGTACCGAGCCCCAGCCCGAGCACCCGTCACACAGAGCCAGGAGCTCTGTGGATATAATAATAACAGTAATAACCAATAAAAGTAACTACAATAAGACCTGTAGCACGCTTCGGGTGTACAAATCGCTTAAGTGATAAGAGGCAAATACATTTGATTGAATATCTCCACATCAAAAAAACCTGTGACCATGAAACCTTTTCCAAACCTTGCATTTGAAATAAGGAAAACAGTGAGCTAAAATAAGCTTGGATCTGAAAAATATGTTTTAACGATTTTTGATCCAAAAATGTAAAAAATGTGTAGACGACATGTGTAGATGACATCATCTACTGAATTTATGACCAGATGATGATGCTGAGTTCTGCTACACTGTACTACACTGATTGTTGCATGGGCAACCATATCAGTCACAATTTTGATCCCTCAGATGGCTTTGAAAATATCATGCAGTATTATTAAGCCTGCAGTCTTATAAAAGGAAATGGCTAAGGCTCTTTTTTCTGATTCCAATGTGTCACGCTCTGGAGGAAACACTGGGTTACTTTGCTGAATGCCTTATTTCAAAACTTTGATTGATATTAGACTATATTTAGTGTCTTGTATAAAACTCTGTGCCCAGACCCCTCCCTAAAATTTCCACAATTCACTTCCCCCCACCCTGTTTTTTCCCAACCTCTCCATTCTCACAGATAGACCACAGCAAATTGTATCCTGGGCTCCTAAAAAAAAGGCCTGGGCTCCTTAGAAATATGCTTAGCCTTGTGTCTCTTATTTTACTTTCAGTGTTAACAGCCATAGCAGCCATAAATGAAGCTATTGAAAATGAGAATTCCACTCAGTTAACTGAAAAAATGAGCAGCCATAGTGCTGGCTTGACATCTGTGGATGAGAGTTACTGTAACAGATACCTGAGTCATTTGATCTCTGTTAAAAAGGAGAAAGCTCAGGTATGTCAAAAAGTGTGAACAATGAAGTGTTCAGCATGTTGTATTGTAAGCATAAGGCTCTGCGTGACGTGTTGAATTCCATCTGAGCAGCAGAAACCATACATTAATAATCACGTAGGGTAGGTAGAGTCAGCATACAAACCCAATGGCTCATCAGGCAAAGCATAAAAACAGTTTTGATTTCTTGTATTCTTGCTCCAGTGGAAATTTAATGCGATATTGACTGTTAAATCTGAGTTCACAAAGAAACTTCTACAATCCAGCCACAATTTCCTTTACTTATTTTAGTAGTCTTGTTGGTGTAATGGTTATACCTATGTCCTTACACTTTTATTCCAATTTAGAAGGTTATTTGTAGTGAATGGTTAACATACTAATGAGTTGATTGTGTTTGGTTCTTTCACTGCAGGACTGTGGAGTTGGCAAAGATGACCTGACCCAGATTGAGCTTCAGATTTGTGTAGACTTTGTGAATACTGTTGTTCAGGAGGAACATGATTGTAAGTACAATATAATTTTCTCTCCTTGTTCGGGGAACAAGAACTATTTATTATCTTTATCTGTTGAAACACAGAGCTCCAATTTTTATTATTTTTTCAAGAGGGATGTAGTGTAAGCATAATGCTATGCCGTGACATGTTGAATTCCATCTGAGCAGCAGAAACCATGATATTTACTATTTTTTCCAAAGAGGATGTTTTAAAATCAGGAATGCCAAACAGCCTGGAACTAACTTTGGTAAAAGATACACGTGTTCCCAATCAGTAATCACTTTAACCAAGTTGACAGTATGTCAATGTCTGGGATCTTGGCTAAGTTGACTGTTGCAACATGTCTAACAGTTTAAATAACTCCTTGTTTCATTATGAAAGAAGCTAGCCCTTGTCCTATTTAATTATGCAGGTCGCTTCTTAGTCCATAGATGAGTGTTTCACACGTTAGGCTTTTTTGTTTTGCACATAGTAATATCTGCCATAGCAGTCATCAATGAAACTATTGACAAGGGAGACCCCCAGAATACATTACAGGCTCTACAAGCTGATGCTGCCAAACTGTCAAGTATTGTTCCTGAAAACAGCCAACTTTATCAGAAGCTTCTCCTCTCTCAAAAGACTGCCAAAGCTCAGGTTAGGATGGTAAAAGTTCACTGTAGAATCAGAACTGTACAATACCAGAGAACAGGGTCTATACTCGAAGTGAAAAATGCTACATTGTAATTTTTAAAATCAATTGCACCATGTGTCCACCTCTGACATTTGTTGCTTATGTTGACTGCAGCAGTAGTAGCATGTTCTCCTGTTATAACAAAGTACAGTAGTAGTAGTGTTATCAGGTGCTTAGTAAATGTGAGATAAAAATGGATTATTTATTTTTAACATGTAGAAAGCAGATGAAGATTCAGCAGAACTGTGGCATGGTGAGATTCAACGAACATTAGACAATGCCAATCATCACTCAGACGAGGCACGGCAGTGTAAGTATTCAAGATAAATAATGATAGTTTTTTTGCAGACATACATGTACTATATAAAAGGCCATTCACCTCGATACAAAAACAAGAAAGGTCTCATCCCACAGTCGTCCGTGGGATTGTTACTGGGGACAACATAGCTTAGTGTCTTTTGTGTTGTCCCCAGTAATGATCTTCTAAGTCACTGTGACATAAGACTTGCCCCATGTTTCTTCTCATTTCTAAAAATAATCACCAATAAGTTGTGGCTCAAAAACCAGCAGAATTATTCTTCTATTCCTTATTCTTAAAAATGTATGATCAGTCCCCAAGCAGTCTACAAATTGAACACTAAGATAATTTTAATGTGAAGTTTTGTTTTTGTTTATGAATTGCATTGAACAAGAAAATTCCAGACGATTATCTCCATACAGTATTTGTATTGACTGGAAAGTGATGTCATTTATACTATTTATTTCATTCATTTACTTGTTTTCCTTTAGTGGCAGAGGGTGTGACTGCAATTAATCAAGCAATTGATGCACAAGATGAGAGGCTCCTGATGGCTGCTCTCACATATCCAAAGGCCAGTATTTATGGGGTTACATCCAAGTGTATTCAGGAGTACCTTGAAGAGCTCAAAAAACTCAAAGACAGTAAGAAAGAAACAGGTCAGTGACATCTCCTACCTGTAGTTTACCTTCCTTTGTATGCTCTGACTTGCTGTACACAGCTGTTGTAAGATATGACTAATAGTACCTCAAGTGATTTGCATTCCATATGCACTAGGTTCATTTAGTCCAGCATAGCCATATCTCTACCCTTCTCTCTCTGTCAATTTGGCGCAAACAGAATGAACTGGATTCCACTCATGGGGTCACCTCCACCATATGTTATGGTGTGACAGTGACAGTTTGTCATCTGTACAAATCATGGTGTTGGTTGTCTTTGGAGTGACCTATGTTTAATTCAGTCAAGACAATTATAATAAATTATGTAACATTTGATAAATTGTTCCTGTAATTACCATTAATGTTTCCCATTGTGTAATTAATTGAGGGCTTCAAAGCGGGGGAAGGTGAGGATAGTACACATCAATGTTACATTAAATTGTATGTCTCCTCTCACCCCCCCCCCCCTTCTCTCCCCCCCCCCCCCCAAAAAAAAAAAAATTAAAAAATAAATGATAAAATAAAACTAAAATTGTAAATTCACAGCACAGGAAATATTCTTTACTGTAAGTACTTAGTACTATTACTAACATCACATTTTATCTTGTAAACTGTAGGTAGCACTTCTGTCTGGCTACAGCAGAAGACATCTCAAGGCTCCTTGTATTTTTACAATACTGAGAGTAATGAAAGTTGCTGGGACAAGCCTGAGAGTATGACCAGCAACTCAGCAGTGCTTACTAGGGAGGAAATTCAAGTGAGTACATCCATATTAGTTTCATGAGTTGATACATGTACATTCTGCACTGTGCATATGCCTACTAGGCTACATGGAAATTGACCATCAAAATTAAATTTCCATCATTGGCAAGCATAAAAAGTGAATTATTTCTTGTAAGCTGAGATGATGCTGTGTTAACAGGGTGTGATATCACGAGTGACAGCCCAGTATGACCGATGGGTTCACATGCAGTCAAATGAGCCATTGATTGTCAAGCTGCAGGCCAACTGGAAAGGATACTTGGCTAGAAAGGCTTACAATGAAAGAAGAACATTCATAAAAGAACATTTACCAGCGATTATCAAAATACAGGTTTGTTCACTGAAATTATATGTATTTGCTGTATGTTCTGCTGTTTTGTGATCACTTATGTATTTGGTTGTGGTAGCTGGCTAAGATATGAAAAGGCAACCACCTCTGAAACAATTATTCTTGAAGCTTGTAAACAAAAATAAAAAATTCAAAATGAGGGTATTCATATGATTTAAGCACAGCTTTCTAAAGAACAAACTCATGTAAATGTTTGTCCAGTTATATGGAATGTTTGTAATTTCATCAGCCACAAACGAAACCCCTGAATATCTGTCAGTAGCTTTTCAGTAGTGCCAACATCAGAGTTGTATGTTGTATTCTTAGGCATTTGTGAGAGGATTTATGCAGAGGCTGACATACCAAAGGAGGCTTAAAGAGCTCAACAGTCATCCTGAAGAAGTTGTCAAGGTGAGGTGTCCTTCATCAAATGGTCATTATTCATGTACATACAACAAAAACAATCTCCCTGCATTGGTTCAGAAAAGGGAGTATTAATAACAATGTTGATAATTAGACGTATCATTGAGTTTAACCCTTTAGTGCCCAAGGGGTCTCCCTTTGACGAGTAAAATCGTCTGGCATTAGACAGAGTAAAATCTATAAGTCACTATTGGGCATTAAAGGGTTAAAGGAGATAGTTTTTTAACCCTTTAGTGCCCAAGGGGTCTCCCTTTGACGAGTAAAATCGTCTGGCGTTAGACAGAGTAAAATCTATAAGTCACTATTGGGCATTAAAGGGTTAAGTTGCTTCTTTTAGCTTCTGTACCTTTTTTCGAGGGGGGCAGGGAGCGTTGTAGCATATAGTATTTTGTATGTCCAGGATTTCACAGTAATGCAAAGTAAATACTGTTATGTTAAGTTGATGTGATAACAAGATATTAGGCTTTTTGATTAATTAGATTTATGGTCATATTGTGTATTTGTGGTTTTTTTTTGTTCCTCTTCTCTTCTACTAATCAGATTCAATCCTGGGTACGGATGTCACTTGCCAGAAAGAAATACCTAGAGAGGAGCAAATACTTCAAAGACCATGTAAGATTATCAGTTGAGCAGCTGGTGTTAATACTTGAAACTATTTGCAGGAGCTGGGGAGTGGAGGCATTTAAATTAAAATGTTTATTCACACTGTAAGCTAAATTGCAAATGAATCATAAGTTCAATGAGATTAATCTCGAGAACATGACTACATGTTTCACTGAGGATTTATCTGTTTTTTTTTTGTAATAAAAGTAAATTATGGTCAGACTATCCTCCTGCATCTCTCCTTTCCCTTAGATTTAATTGTTTTTGTATAAATTATTGTATTGAAGCATATTTTAGAATGCTATATCTTAGCTAGACCTCCATAGTCTTTTGGTTGATACGACTGATCTGAAATGACTTGTTAAATTATGGTTTCTTATATCTGTGTTAAAATTAACAATCTGGATGCAGAAAATTAGCTTAAACTGTATGTGTAAGCCCACCAGATGACCTCTTCAGGCAATTTGTGTGTAATTATGCTTAACCCTTTAGTGCCCAAGGGGTCTCCCTTTGACGAGTAAAATCGTCTGGCGTTAGACAGAGTAAAATCTATAAGTCACTATTGGGCATTAAAGGGTTAATATTAAAAGCATTAGGTCAGTATAGAGACAGAAGAACATTTTTATGAGGAAAAGTTACCAGAGAATGCAAGATAAGAAATAGAGAAGGCATACTTTGGACATGTTTTCTCAAGTTATATTGATCAGTGGTTTTTAATCTCATATTTAACGGAATTAGTGATCAATTTCATGTTAGTAGTCTTCTTAAACAGAGAACTGAAACTATCCATGCATAAATTAATAACTTCCTTATAGCACAGTTGACATTTTTAAAATGTGCTGATGCATTGTTTTCTAGAACTCTGCTATAGTGAAGATCCAAGCATGGGTGAGGGCCAATGTGGCTCAAAATGATTATCGAAAGCTCAGTGAGTATGATTTATTGCACTTACTGTTCAGTATCTGAGAGTTGCAGTAGCGTAATGATTAGCACACTAACTCTAAATCAAGCCATGATCTGGGTTTTGAGACCTAGCTGCGTGCATTGTGTTCTTGGTCCACATTGCTGTCTCACTGTCACACTATACTCTGGTTGTATAGAGCACTTGACCAGACACAGACTTAACTTTTGCCTTTCCATTGGCATCTTCGTCATGTACTGGCACATACATTGTAGCAAACATTGCTTTATATATGGACTACCAGTATGTTGGCTTAATGCATTGGTAAAGGTCCATGTATAATAGCTTTTTGATTAAAGTATAAGTAAGAACAAATTTTGTTTTCTCTTTACAGTCTCCATGCAAGATCCACCTGTGAAGACTGTCAGAAAATTCCTTCATCTTTTGGAACATAGTGATGCAGACTTTGAAGAGGAGCTAGGTATTAACTTTTAGTGGTAGAACTGTCTTATCTCCATGTCCAGTAGTAATTGCGGTATTACAAGAAGAGTTAAACTAGCATTTATACCTAGCTAATAGCATGTGGCATGTTGTGAAGACCATTTGATACAATGTACATTTTTACATGAACATACTTTTTGGTGTCTTGCTCCCTTAGACTGGAATACCTTTTTCACTAGGCGACTGAGAGATCTGTCATCATACAGGAATGGCCCCTCCTTTTAAGAGTGATTACATTTAGTAGCTCTTTAAAGTTGAAAATTAATAGCTCAGCTCAGTTTCGTATATGTCAACCATTATATAAGAGGGGAATTGGCAGGTGCAATTCAAAAAGTTACACGATTAGATATTTATTTATCAACACCCTTGCAAAGATGATTCATAAAGCTATGGATCAATTAATCAAATTAAGTTGGATCTTACTGTTCTCTAGTGGGGTCAACTTGTGAATAATGGCTCTTAAAATATAACATGTAACTTTTTTCTGTCAGCATTGTTATTGCTAGTTAAACCCTTCCAAAACTTTCATGTACAATAGATCGTAGGTGTGCCTTGTGATTTTACTGATGCTGTAAATTGATCTGTAGAACTTCAGAAGCTAAGAGCACAGGTTGTGACAGAGATCAGATCAAACCAGCAACTAGAAAATGACTTGAGTCTGATGGACATCAAGATAGGACTTCTTGTTAGAAACAGAATTACTCTACAGGTATTGAAGGGTTGTCTAAAATCATGAACTCTCACTCCTGATGTATGTCCTGGTTTCCATGTTTCTGTCGTCTACAAAGGAGACTATGGAGCTTTGCTTATGTCTTTGTTTGTAGAGTATATATATTTAGGAGCTTTAGCTCTGTTGCTTGTTTTGTTTTTAGTCTTGATTCTAGCAGCTCTTTGGTCACAAGTAATGTACATCAGTATTCTAGCATCATGGTAATTGTACTTTTTCATCAGAATTCTACATACATGTAGACTTGTGATAAAAGTAATACTTACCTGAACCATAAAGATGAAGGGGTCCTGTCTTGTGTTGCAAACAGTTCTAATAAAGTATCGTTATGTTGATAATTTCCTACGATCTAGATGTGCTTCAGCCTTGAAGCTTGTTTACATAAAAGAAATGATGGTAGCTGTTTGTGATTGCCATTATTATCACAACCTGACCATGCTAAATGTTATTTTCAGGATGTAATACATCATGGAAAGAACTTAAAACGGGAAAAGCAAGACATGAGCACAGCTTTACAGAGAACTAAAGGAATCAAGTCCCTCAGTAAAGAAAGCCATGAAAAGCTAGAGGCGTATCAAAACCTGTTTTACTTGCTACAGACAAACCCAGTTTATCTGGCCAAACTGATTTTTGCAATGCCACAAAGTAAATTTACCAAATTCATGGAATCTGTTATATTGACATTGTACAACTATGCTTCAAATGCTCGGGAAGAGTACTTACTCGTGAAATTATTTGACACTGCTCTCAAAGAAGAAATCAAGTAAGTACCAGATGATTTATTTACTTGGTTCCTTGACTGTTTTATAAACCTCATGTAGGTCATGGCATTTTCTTCACTCGTCAAGTCAATTCCATTTCAGCTCACCCGTGTCCCAGGTTATCAACATGTAGTTGCAACAAAAGATTTCCTTTTCCTATTTGCTACTGTATGGCAAATGTTCCCTTCAGCCAAAGGTTTGCCTCACATCAGGGTTTTGTAACCAAAAGTGTGATGTATATGTACTTACAGGTATTGCAATGATGGAAGCAAGAATGTAAATACTGTATATTGTGAAATTTTCACTTACTGCATTTTGCTCTTTAACCAGAATGAATACAAGGAATCAAAAACGGTTCTTTCTGTTGACCTAATTTATTGACAAAGTCTTGACAGGGCTTGAAATAACGGCCGGTCAACGGACAATGTCCGGTCAGAATCGAGCATTGTCCGAGCAAATCCGTGGATGACCGGACATGTTGTCCGGTCATTTGGGCTTTCAAAGAAAATTCAATTTTGAGACAATCATGATGGAAATTTATTCAATCTTATCATGTTCCCAAAAAAGATATTAACTAGAGGGACTTTTGTTTGTGAAATGGAGCGTCTATTGCAACTAGTTAAGATGGATTAAATTTGTCCGGCCAAAAATGCCTATGTCCGAGCAAAATCACGTTTGACCGGACAATGTGTCCGGCGCCTGCCCAATAGTTATTTCAAGCCTTGCTTGAGTACTGGAAGATGGCTTTCAGCCTAGTACAGATCGTGATAGACTAATAATAATATCAACTTCCTGGTGTTATTGAGTTTTCCCAACGACACAGTCATGGGGCTAGCCACAATAAATTCATACCAAAATTATTTTTGACAAATTTTGTAACTGTAATTGCACATAATGTGGACTGTCACGAAAAGGTGAAAATCAGTTTGTATTGCTGTATTAGGTAAACCTGTTTCTTTTTCCTTCAGTTCAAAAGTTGATCAAATACAGGAGATTGTAACAGGCAATCCAGCAGTGATTAGAATGGTGGTACACTTTAATAGGTGAGTTAAAAAAACGAGAAGTGTCTAAAATCCTTCCACCTATTTTGTCATCACTTGAAAAACAGTACAATGTTATGCCCAACCATATTATCAACTGATAAGAAAGTAAAAATTGTGCCATTCTGAGAACACTCACTTGAAAGATGAGTAATTTTGTGACATTGTAATGCTATGTTGCAAATCACCAACCAGTTAGTATGACAGGACTCTGACTAGTGATTTTATTTTGTCGTAATGTCTTTACTAAAGTGCCATTTTTTCAACTCTGTGTATGTGCAATATGATTTGCCTGAAACTCTGTGCAGTATACTAATGCAGTTGACAGGAACCTTGATCAGGTGGAGTTAAGATATGTCTTTTTAACTACAATGTTATCTGTTACATTTGCACAGAGGTACCAGGGGTCAGAGCTCACTGAGAGAACTTTTGCAGCCATTGGTTGAAGGTGTTCTCAATGACAAGAACCTGTCAATAAATACCAACCCACTTGAGGTGTACAAAGCCTGGATTAATCAAATGGAGTCAGAGACAGGAGAAGCAAGGTACAAATGCTCATCTAAGTATTCATCTATGGTGAAAAACAAAAGGAGTTGTTTTTCACTTTATTTACTATCTTTGTGGATTTATTGTTCATTATAGCTCCTTGACTCACAAGCTATTAGTCAAACAGTATTTCAATACCTGATCTCAATTAGCGTAGGTTTTTCGATCTTATTTGTCCATTTTGTCCTTAGTTTTAGTTTTGATTGAGAGGATACAACAAACAGTCGAGATCTATAGTGTTTCACTTCATTTCCATCCACCTTGAAGTTGGTCCAATATGCTCTCTAGTGCATCCTATTTACAAATCTCTTTTTTGGAATTTGGAAATGTGGTCATCACCGGTTTACAGATACAAGTGAGATGATTTAGAACTGACCAACATAGGCAAGACAGCTGTTGTCCTCAGTTCAGTGTGAACTTAATTCTCTACCCACTGTACGTTTTAGTAAACTGCCATATGATGTGGAACCAGAGCAAGCGCTTAAACACCCTGAAGTGCGATCCAGAATAGAGGCAGCCATGAAGAGTCTTACAACAGCAACAGACACGTTTTTAAACTCCATTGTGCAGTCCGGTGACAAAATCCCGTAAGTATCATCTCCTCGTAGCATACATAACGTTGGGTTAGGTAAGTTTTCAGGTGTTGCGTGAAGCGTACATTGCTTTTAGACTGTCTCAGTGACTCTCCCAGTGTTTCTGACTAATAAAAATGAAGATTTTGCCTTCCCCGCCAGTAAGATAAGGAGCGGATTATGCTCAAGTCGCCAGCGACTGTATGTTTTTGCTATGTTTTCTGTCAAGGTGATCAGCTCTGTCATGACGTTGGTTTAAGTTTTGTAAATATTTTCTCAACGGTTCCTTCTTGCTGTGGATGCAATATTGTACTGCTGTTTATCCACTGACAGGTATGGTATGAGATATGTTTCCATGTCTCTGAGAGTGGCGCTGGCTGAAAAGTTTCCAGAAATACCAGAGGCAGAGATATTAAAGGTAACTGTTGCGGCTTGTCTTTATCAGGTGTGCTCGTCGCTGTACACGGTGCATTTGTCCAGGAATAATGAATGAAGTGACAAATATGTTACCTTACACACATTCTACAACACAGTATGCACAATTTCAAGGATGCAGTTAAATGACATCTATGTAATAACTGAGTGTTTTACTTTAATGTATCGTGGTCATGTTGTTAGGTGATAAGTACAGTTAAAACTGGTTTTAAAACACCCTCGGAACGCTCACTAGTGTTCTTTTGACAGTATTAGAAGAAACGTTTGAGAATTTCGGAGGCTCCTGTCAATCTGACAGAAGCGTTTCATTGCACTGACACTATATCTCTAGTACAGTAAGTCCGAAACTAGTGTACTGATAATAAGTAATCATTTGCAGGTGGTTGGCAACCTGATCTACTATAGATATATGAACCCTGCTATCGTAGCACCTGATGCCTTTGACATCGTGTCGTTTGGTGTAGACAAGGGATTGACTCCTGATCAGGTACATTAATGTTCATGCCTTTCGTGTAATCTGCAAATAAGT
Organism: Platygyra sinensis; assembly: GCA_019787425.1. Lineage (NCBI taxonomy): Eukaryota > Metazoa > Cnidaria > Anthozoa > Scleractinia > Merulinidae > Platygyra > Platygyra sinensis. The sequence continues at coordinate 22,242 of JAHPZR010034403.1, forward strand.
TCATGACCATACATATAGTTGTCTCTTCAATAAATTTGAACGTTACAGAAGGAATTTGCTGAAGACTGGCCGAAAACGTTAACACCAAACAGAAAAAATTGCCTCTGATTCGGATTGAACACATGCTAAAACGAAAATGAAAAATTCCTCCATTCCCATCAATTACAATTATTCACACTGCAGTATACCAGTGGCTAAAGGCAGGTGGCAAAAGTTTAATTTTTGCGCTTTGCCTTCATTCGTAACCTCTCAATTGGTACTGAATAACAAGGAAATGTCTTGATTTAACTTTACCAATAATTATTCTTATCTTTAGCGAAGAAATCTGGGATCCATCGCAAAGATTTTACAGTACGCAGCATCAAACAAAATGGTAAGAATCTACATCTGTTGTGTCCAACTCCAGAAATAATCAACTTAGACAAAAATAAAAATTGTACGTTTTTGCTTCTGAAAAAAGGAAGTACAAAATAATTTTGTCACAGTGAATCAAGCGACTTGTTGACTTGTGTACGACTTGTTAGACTTTTGTCAGTGTACGCTAGTATTTTTCTTTCTTTTAAAAACGTTATTGTCAATTAAAAGTTCAAAGACGTGGTGTATGTTAAAATAATGGAATAACCAAGTAAGTGTATTCAAGACTGTATATTAGAAGGGAAATTGTCAGCATTATCAGTTCTGGAGTTACTGCTCAAAGAAAGGTATTTTACCCAGATAGGAAGACACCGTGTTATCGAGACTCGAGCAGCATCTGATGTGGAACCTGACTTGGATCATAAGCCTGAACATGTTGTTAGTACAAGCTGGCTTACAAACATGAAATCTTTTCCAGGACACGATTCGTAGTTATTGCACTTGTCTAATTTTCGTTTTACATCAAGTTGATTTTAAGGCTGAATTTAACCACCTGACCACCATCTTAGTTTTGGTTTCTTATTAACGAGAGCTGTCAATGTGATGTTTATCCACTGAAACCTGTTGAGTGTTATGAAAAAGTGGAAACCAGCTGCCGTACTTCGTCATATTTGCATAGCCTGATGTAAATACGCGAGTACGTCCGAGAGAACTGTAAAGTTTGGGTCAATGCAAGTTGCAGTCAAGGTTTTCCTTAGGAACCTTATGTTCTCCCACGTCTCCAACTCATTCTCATATTTGCGTGTATACACAACTGATCTCAGAGCTGGTAATTGATTTCCATTGTCGACACTTTTGAAGTTCACCGACTTACTGCACATTAATTTGTGGGTTAGTTTTCTGTCCCAGTTGAATGTACCTCCGTTGATTTGGGTTATTGTGATTTTTCTTAGTTTGGAGGTGAGAGTGCTCATCTTAGCCCATTAAATGGCTACATTGCAGAGGCCCATCAGAGATTCAAGTGAGTTTCCAGGACAAATCTTAACTCTGTTAAAAGCATCACATTCGGTTACCTTCCAACAGTCTTGTTACATCGTTCTGCTATTCTGCTGTTAGCTGTTCACATTTATGCCATTCAATATGTGCACTGCAAGTGAATTTATTTCTTTCCGCCTGGAAAATATATCATCTTAGAAGGCTGTTGTGTCTCTCTTGAAGTGATGTTGCCTTCTGGGCATTCTAATGTCCACGCTACTTAAGGACACTGAAACTGTGAACACATTTTTTTCTACAATTTTAGTGACTGTAGAATGAGCGTTTTGTATGGTTTAACTTGTCGATAAGCAATATTCAAACTGGGCAAAATGAAAAGAAAGGGGTAACCATGGCAACCTCCCACGGGTCACCTCCTTCTGACACCAGTCACGTTGAATGGGGAATACGTATACTTGCCTGGACACACAGGCCCAACATGAACCAAGAGGCGGATGGGAGGAGGGGGGAGGGGGGCGGGGCAAACCAAGGGCAAAGCCACAAAGCCACAAAGCCAAGCAAAGCAAAACCACGAGGCCAAAACTGCACAGCAATGGCATGACTGCATGTGCCCCCGGTGATCATCCGCTGACTAACAGCAAATCTCCCAGTTAACTCTGATTGTTGATAATCTCATAAAAACTAATCTTGTACACTATACAAAGAGCCTTCTACGGCCGTAGCTAGACTAAAATTCTTAGCGAGGTTGCAATTTCAGAAAAACACTTCGTCTATATTGATTTTTAAAATGTATGGCCTGGTGCCAGGAACTTGCAATAAAATGTTCACGTTCCTTGGTATTTCTGTTTTTAGCTACAGCCCTACCTTCATTATAGTCACCCGAAAACATCCAAGAAAAAAATCTTTAGTTGTCATGGTTCGAGAATCCTTACTGTGATGTTGTTTTTATTACAAAAACGTTATAAAATTTATTTCTCATATCAACTTATGTAAAATGTTTTTCTGTCATAAAATAAAGTGAAGTTTGGCATTTGGCATTTGGCATGGTGGAACAACTTGATCTGGACGTGATGATGTATTCTCTTGATGCTTTAGTGTTGCATGCTTTTATCATTAATTATTGTATGTGATTTCTTGTAACTGTATTGCAGGAGATTTTTCTTGGAAGTGTCTACAGTGGAAGAACCAGAGGGTCATTTTAACATAGATGAGTACACAGACGTGGTGATGGTCACAAAACCTGTGATTTACATCTCAGTGCAGGAGATCTGTGATACTCATACACTGCTGTTGGATCATAAAGATGAAATAGCACCTGATGCCAACGACCCTCTTCATGAACTCCTTGATGACCTTGGTGATGCACCGTGTGTTGAAGCACTGTTAGGTAACACAACTCACTTTGCACATCACTATATTACACTTCCAATGCTTCGTTAGCTTTCGATCTTAGAGCAGTCGTGGTAGAATGCTACATTAAATTTTGCCTCGTTATCGGCTGGAATGAACGTTTCTCAGAATGTGGCTGTGAAACTATTACAGTGTTGTTATTTGGGGAGCAGGGTTGGCGCAGTGGTGAGAGCGCTCGCCTCCCACCAATGTGTCCCGGGTTCGATTCCCGGACCCGGCATCATATGTGGGTTGAGTTTGTTGTTGGCTCTCTTCCTTGCTCCAAGAGGTTTT
>JAHPZR010034404.1:0-12500 GCA_019787425.1 Platygyra sinensis
TATTCAAGAGGCTCGTATCTTTCATGTTTTCCACTTGCGGGATCAAGCTCTCACATCTACCTGTAGGGTCTTTTCTTGGTAAAAATAATATCAATATCGCATTACTGTCAGTGAGGCCTCTCTTCCAATGTAGTAGTTTTTTTTACCAAAGTTGTGACAGTTTTCCCTTCATTGACATTGTCGTATTTGCGTACTTATATGTTTGTGCTTTACATGGGCAACACAAGATTTATTAATAAATGCCACTTTAAAGTATTGAAATTATTACCATTATAATTGCAGACTGAGAAATCTCTTTTTTCTCAACTCTTTCAGGCATAAAGGATGATGTAGGATCTAAAAGCATAGATGAAATGAATCCCAGCACAAAAGAAGAATTTGTGGAACTGAGTCAATTAATTGTAGGAAAATTATCCAATTATGAGGTAACAGTCATACATTGTGGGAGACTTGTGTTTTATCAGACTCCCAAACACCAAGAAGATAGTTGAAAGCACATTTTGCAAGGCCGTCATTCAGCGAAGTGATCGTAAAATCGATGATCATGGTGCGAACAGGAGAAACAATTTGCAGAAGATTGTTTCAATCAATTAACAAAAAAAAACCGTCCAGTACGGGTTGTCAAGTAAACAGGAAAAATGTCGAAGCCAGCGTTTGAAGCAGCGGATCTGACTAGCATTGTTCGGCAGCTTAAAGCTACAAATAGGTCTTTCCTGTTAACAAAAAGATTACAAAAAGAAAAGTAAAAAAAAAAGAAAGCAAAAAAAAAATCAGGGAAAAAAATTCAGAATCTCCCTCACAGGCACGCGCTCTTATCAGCTGTGCCACGTAACACGTACTGACTCACACAAGCAAATTGAAATAATCATTTCCTTTGTTTCGCTTCATTGCACACCATTCAACGATTCTTCGATATTTTGGCTTCGTTTTTCTCGAAAACGAAAAGCAAATTGGCAAAAAAAAACAGCAACGCATTGTTAAGTAAGTAAATCCAAGGCCATATGCAAAAAATCAGGCACTTTTGACAAAAAAAATTAACCTAAATAGTCACTTAGGAGGTTTTTCCACTAGCATCTTCAATTATTATTATGAGCAGCTCAAAGGTTTCTAACCATGAAATCCTGGGTGTCCAACACTTATGCTTATCTGAAAAAAGTCAGTTTCTCCAGTAACCTAAAGGCAAAGTTAACCACTTGTGGTGCCCAGGCCCTGTTTTGGTTCTTTAATTTCCTATTGGCATTTGTGTTTCACTCATGATCTGGGAGAGTGGAAAATGCAATAATTGCAATTGCAAAAATGCAACCAATTATTATTGGTTGTAAAAGTAGTTTTAAGAATGCATACTATTTTGCGTACACTTACATTCATCTCGTTTCTTTTTTTTGTTTTTCAGTCTAGTGCAGAGTATGTTCCCTTCTTGGAAATGCTTTTTAGAGATTTATGTGCAGGCTGTAAGTAATTCTTTGAAGTAGCATCAATAACTAATAATTCTTTCATGCATCATGTCACTCTCTATAGACAATGACAAAAACAGAGGCTGCTTAGTTGACTATGTAGTTATGTTCAAAAGCTTGCCATGTATTCACTATTCTGACTTAAGTACTAAGAAAATTGTGTTTCTATTAAACAATTAGATTATGAGCTTGAGATTTCTATTGACTCAACTACCACACATTGAAATCAAGAGCGAATAATCCAGTTGTTTTAGTATAAATTTACTAGTCGTTCAAAACTTCTAAAACACCAAGAAGCCGCCGTCATTTCATTAACAAAAGCATACTATTACGCTACTCACTATGTATTACAGAATATACATGTAGATAGTGAGTACCGCAGCCAATCAGAGAACAGCATACATGATAGAAGGCTAAAACTTGATAAAGGCAAAGAACTAGCACGAGCTGTTGATGTAATGATGGCGCGAGCAAAGAGAATTTACGTTTTGGTAATCAAAGTTATCAATTTGTTTCACTTTTTTGTCCCAGTGTTTTCCGAAAGGAGTAAAAAACGTGCTCTGTGTGAAAGTTTGGGAGAATTTGAAAGAGCTGTGGAAACACTCGCCTGTGGCTTGTGTTCCCACAGCATTTCTTGTTCTCCTTAACTTCCACTCGTGTTTGTATAACTTAATAGAAACACAGTACGTGATTTCTATCTCTTAAAGGGTACATATCGTCTGAATGTCTTCTACTGAAGTAAACTAATGTCCTAATTTTTTTCCAGTGGAAGCTGAAGATGTTAAACGATTAGGTAGTGCAATAAATATCTTATCAACGGAAAAATTAAAAGCACAAAAGGTGAGTCATACTATGTTGGGAGAAACAGAAAATTGATTAACTTAAGTATTGTTGTTAGCATTCAAGTTTAGCCCTTCTTGTCACTGCAAAGTGCCGAAGGGCTAAACCTTGAAATGCCTGCTTCACCAATGCACAACCAGGGTTAATGTACCTTTGCCAACTATGATACTAAACTTGTTAGGCTACATCAGACTACATCAAATCAGACTGGTAGACGTTAAGTCTAGTAATTGCCCTACGTTTTGTTCACAATGCCATCCATGTTCATATCAAAAAGATATTTCATGTGATTTTAGGTCAGATTAATATTGGGTCTCAAGGTATTTATTATCCATTTGCAGGCAAAAAAAGGTAAAAAGACTGCTAAGAAAGCCACACTTACAGGAACTAGTGCCAAGGCTGGCAGAAAAGAGGACTTGGATGCATTTGGTGCAGGAAATTATGATTATGGAGATGAATTTGATGACTTTATGTGACAGTGACTCAGCAAATCAAGTTCACAGAATATGAAGTATATGGAACTCACATGGCAGTGCTCAAATCTGTCAACACTGATGTGGACTGTGTTGTTTACTCTCATTTTCTCAGCATCTCTGTATTGTAATTAACAATTTAGCTAAATACAATACAGAAGTTGAGCATATTTATTAAGTAATTAAAATGAAGATATGGGATATGAACATCCAAAGTGTGGGTTTCAAAACTCCAAATAAATGAAATAAACGGTCATTTTGGATGTTCTTAGTCCCTCTCCTATCACTGATGTGTCTGCTGACCAGTACACTACATTGTTTAAAAGCACTGTAAGTATCTTGTGTTTTTTTTACATGGGATAACGTGATCTACAAGAGGGCTTGTTAAGGCCCGTTTACACAGGCGAATTTTGTCGCGGCAACTCGATGCAATTTTTGTCGCCCTTAAGTTGCAACTTCAAAATCGCACATGTAAACCAGGTGCGATTCTCAATGCAATTTGTCGCCGCGATACCGCAGGGGTTTCGAACATGTTTGAAACTTGATGGAACTTTAGCGCGACAAAAATTGCATCGAGTTGCCGCGACAAAAATCGCCTGTGTAACCGGGCCTTTAAACGTAACTCGATAATACGCATCTTATTACTTTGATCTTTCTCAAGCCAACACTTGGGTTTAGTCTTTTACATGCTCTGTCTCAATATAAGGCAAATATCTCTGTGAGGCTAGATCGATCTCCACACTGTAGAACGTATGCAAAGACGAGTTTTGCTTTTGTGACTGAATTAAAGAGATTAATGTTGACAGTTTATCTGCCCTGCAAGCAGAGTCTCCTTCGATCTTCCTAGAAAAATCAGGAAGAGGAAGGAGTCTTCCCAACTTTTCTGGGAAGATCAAGGAGACTGTGCTCACAGTGTATTACTGTTATCTAGTAGACTGTTCACAGTCCCCTATTTTTCCGTGAGATCGTAGATGTCGATCGTTCAGTTCGACCGGGCCGCCATCTCGGTCTCTTGATGCGAGCGATACTGGGGAGAGAACAAAATGCCCTTGGGTAGGGGTGGTGGGGTTAATAGCGTGTGGTGAGGGGTGCCCTCCACCACCTCTACCCACGGACATTTTGTACTCTCCCCAGTTTCGCTCGCATTAAGGGACCAAGATCCACATCTACGATCGCACGGAAAAATAGGGGACTGTGAACAGTCTAGTTATCTCGAGACACGACGATTATTGCCAAATAATGCTTCTCCTTAATACTATTTGAAAGAGCATTGCATAGAACAAGAACAAAATTCATATTTCTTGTTTGGCGACATCTACAGAGGTAAATTTGGTATTGAGTGAATAGTGCATGTATCAAATAGTGTACTTTGTTAGAAACAAAAGGCAATCAGATAAAATAGTAATATAGAACAAGTGAGAATTTGCAAATTCATTCAATGCTCCAAACTAGCAGGAGTTTTTGCAGGGCATTTTAAATACCTGCATATTCCTGCTGAATTGAACAAAATATATTTTAAAGGCTAAGTAATTGCATTTGAAATCTATCTGTATAAGGTACACTGTTGTACACTGTTCCAAGCTGTCAGATCGCAAGCCAGGCTCATTTATAATCGTTACAAAATAGTACTCCTTAAAACAAGCTTACTAGGTGTTTAGCAAATATTTACAAAGTAAAAAGAGAAACGCGCTTAGGAACTAAGGACTTTCTGTTCTCCAAGTTCAAGGATTGACTCATTCTCTAGCCTCTGAGCTTGCAACAAGCTATCTTTTGTGTATTCCTCGTGTCAGGTTGACCGAATATGTTTCATGACCTTAATATTTGAGTTTTACTTATTTAAAAGCTGTCTGCTGATTCGGTCTTCAGTGAATCACTCTACTGTGATCAAGTTACTACCCATCTGGACTGTTTTTTTATCTCTTTGTTCAACAAGTGTTTCTGTTACTGATTACCTTCACTTCTCCGCAACTGTTGAAAACTTAAAGCAATGTAGTTTTCTAACAAATTATTAAAGCAAAAAGAACTTCACTGACTATTAGTTGTAATTCATTTAGACGATATTTTGACAAATGCACGTGTTTTGAACTAAACTTACGTAACAGAGGTTCCCTTTAATCCCCACCCATCCCAGTCTAAAGTATGCAGGGGTTGATCCCCTCTCCGGTCTCTTAGAGATCCCCCCCCCCCCCCTTCCTTAAGTTCTTGAATTGAACGAAATTCATATCATACATATTTCAACGTCACAAGCTGGGTCGGATCTGCGGTGAAGGGGGATGGGGTTTGGAGGACGTAGTTCGTGAGGTTCGAAATGTCAGTTGTTTGGGCTCGACATCTGTCTTTATCTTCATCTGTCATGTCCATCACCAGTATTACAAGATTATTTCTATTCTCAAGGCTGCTCAATGAAGAGATAAAGGCATCGCAACTTTCGAAACTTATTCTGCCAAATATTTGAAGGACTCTTTGTGGAAGTTGTTCAGGATACAGGTAAAATGAAATAGCGCATTACTGAGTATGTGTAACAAAAGGTGAATAGGCACCATGATGGAGGTAATATACCAAACGCGAGGGACAGTTTCATCGGGGCATCCAAGAAGAGAGTTAAAAACACGACGAGCAGTGGGGTAGTTTTGATGAAGTGTTTGGATAGCCGATGAAACGCGAGTGGTTGATATATCTTCTCAATCGAAACAAAAACTAAGGAGTAAACGAAGCTCAGGATGGGGAAGTGTATGAGGAACAAAGGTGCTCGTCGCAAATTTTGAAAAAAACACCTAACAGGCATTATATGTGGGTGTGACTTAAAATGTTTTTCACCCCTAAAAGGTACCATTACACATCCTCTGTTATATGATTTTTCTGCTCAACACACCCTGAAAAGTACTGCGAAATCTCCGGCTGTGGATTTCTTATTGTTGAATTGTTAGATAACTCCGGTTTTAATAAGACTTCAACCTGCGGAATTCCTATCGGTCATACATACTCCCCCCATCTGTCAAACGCTAATTCCCCCCCTGACGAGCATGCGCTGTACAAGGATAATTTCGCGACCGGGAATGGCGAACAAAAGAAAGTCATTGCTGACATGAGGACCGCTGCTCAAGACTGCCATGACTGCTGCTCCATTATTGTTTGCTAACAAAAGCACGGTCAAACATGCCAATTAGTCCAAAAGCTGTCGTCTCTGATAGGCTGTTTTTAGAGCTGTGTGTAATACGAGTCTTCTCTTTCTAGTTTCCACAATTAACTGTACGAGCACTGTATTTCGGCATTTTGCTAGCAAGTCCTTGCAGTAACTAGCCGCGCATCGAGTGATTAACAAAAGATTTAATGAGCAAAACAATAGCTGAGCACGTGCGTTAAAAATCTTTGTATTCCTTTGCCGTCCTCTGCAAAGCTACATCGTGAAATGACCAAGTTCTGCGTCGTCTACGGAACGTGGACGACGACTGCTAGTTTTTCGTATTTCCATTTGGAATTGATCGCCGTCGTTGCATATGTAGCTTAAGCACTTTTTTAGAGGCATTGGCGTACTGAAGAGATCTAGACATCACGAATCTCGCCTGTAAAATCTAAATTCATTTTTCATTCATTTTTCATATTTTTCGTGGTTGCTTAAGCTCCCTAACAGCACGGGGACACGTGCAACTTGTGAAATAGGGTCGACGGTTCGACGTTTGCTACCGCTGAAAGGTCAACTCTTTGTCGCACCTATTTTAAATTTATTCGACGCGACTTGGACTCGACGTTTGCCCTAGGCCTAAGAGATATTTAACGAGTTGCTACAGAAAGCTTCTTTTGAACCTAATGAGCAGTTGCTATGTTTGTTTGGATTTGTAGTGGACGAATTCGGCAAGCTTGTGCGTACCATAAAATCACATTGGTCTTTATCCCACTGCCGGTCCCCGGGTGCAAGTCACGGTCTCAAATAGACTAAAATGCCCGGCAATCAAAAATATTCACCGAATTCCGACTGAAATCCTCAAACAAGCCGATGTAAGCGTGACTTTTCTAAGTGCCAAGCACATCATCGCCGATTTTATAGTATGCACAGGCTCGGTTATTTCGTCATCTTGCACAGCAACATAATTTTTGGAAACGCTCTGCATTTCTAAAGAAACATCAAATACCATCAAGAAGTTTGAAAGAATCTTTCAGTGGAAATTCTGTGAAAATTTCTGACTGCCGGGCATTTAATCAATTTAAGACCTTGCACGGCTGCCGGGCATTTAGACACAGCGAATAAGAGCTCTTACTTTTAGAACAATACAGTAACTGTTTCATTGCTGTTGTTGAAATACTCTCGCTTGAAAAACCATTCCCTTTCCATTTTTCAAATACTCTCAAAGAAACCCTATCAAATGTTTTGAAATTGACAGCAAACGTAAACGTAAACTGTTTATGTATTTGTTTTCTTTGACGATTATTATTGTTCAAGCTAAAAATTTTCAAAGTCTGCAGCGTAGTTGCCGAGATAGCTCAGTTGGGAGAGCGTCAGACTGAAGATCTGAAGGTCCCTGGTTCAAAACCGGAGAACTCGCATGAGTTCTGAAAAGTCCCGGGTCTCGGCATATTTTTATCGCTTTCTGTTTTTTTCTTTTTTTATGGGTTCAAGCTAGCTTTTTTTTACAACCACACCAATATCAGCCAATTCAAACTCTTGATACTGTTTTGTTCTTTTAATTGCTATTTTCGCTTTCAAGTATTCATTTTGTGAGTTTTTTGTACAGGCCGGCCTTCATCCCTAGTGAGTTGATCACGATCGTCCGATAATTGTTAATTGCTCTCTAAACGTTTTAATGATAAAAATTACCAAGGGCGGATCCAGGATTTTGAAATGGGGGGTGAATTTTTGTAATAATGTCAGAGAAATCAAATATTATTTCAATATTTGAGGGATGAGAAAAAAAAAAAGAAAGGAGGGGGCTCAGAAAAAAGGGGGTGAAAATTCACCCATTTCATCTCCCCTGGATCCACGCCTAATTATCCTCGATAGTGATCGGTTCAAAAAACTCCTTTTTTTTCACTAACTCACTTGCCAAGTTGTTATCGGACAGTTTAAGAAGCCAATCACATCCAAAACTGTAGTTTAAATCGACCAATCTAATTGTTTTAAAATCACCCAACTAGTCGGACAGCATAGGCAATAATAACGTTGGCAAATGCAAGTTGAAGAAAAAACTAGTTGGAGAAAAAAACGAAAGAAAAACCGGCGAATTTCGCTACTCGATGACTTTTTACTAATAGTCCCCTAGTAGCGTAACCAATCAAAATGCAGGATTTGCATTAGTCCACCACTTGGGTGGGAGGCGCGGTGACCTTATAAGGGTTATTTCTCCTTTGTCAGTTTTTTTAATGTAAATTTTCCCTTTCTTTCATAACTTGGCTATTCTTCTTTTCTCGGAAGTTGTAATTTTTATGATTAATTGGTAATAAGGTCTCGTGTCGTCCAATTCGGTCTGATATTATACATTGAACTCTCTAACGTAGCCCGCTGCAGATTATTGAACCGTTGACCGAGAACACCTGGGGACGGGACTGTGTTACTTTGGTGAGCAGAAAAACAAAAAACGAAATGGTGAAAAAAATGTAATTTGTTTACCCACGGAGCACCAAGGAGTTCACAAGAACTCGTTCAGAAATGTCCGTCCATTCCAGGATCGAATTGGATTTGGAAATGTTGATTTTTAAGGAGAGGGGAAAACCGGAGTACCCAGAGAAAAACCTCCCGGAGCAGAGAAGAGAACCAACAACAAACTCAACCCACATATGACGCCAGGGGCCCGTTTCTCGAAAGACTCGGTAACTTAACGGGTCCGAAATCATATTTTGAAATCAAAATCTCAAGAAAAGTATGGTGTGCTCTGACCTCTAATAAAGTCCATGTTGTTTCTTTAGCTGATAACTTTACTGTACAATTTTCAAACCTTTTGAAACACCCGTCTGGGATGGAAAACAAAACAGCTTAACGGTCCCGGTAATTACCGGGAGCTTCGAGAAACGGGCCCCAGGTCCGGGAATCGAACCCAGGACACATTGATGGGAGGCGAGCGCTCTCACACTACGCCATCCCTGCTCCCAATTCGAAACATATTTTAAATGAATAATGAAGCAATTATTGAATTTGGCTATATGAAGAATTCTGCGGATCTCAGAGGGTGCTATCCAGCTCGGCCATCAGCCTCATTCGATAAACCCCTTGAAAAAATATGGCCGTAAAAAGAGCAGGAAACTTGCTTTTTACGATAACTTCTGAAATTCCTGAGCGCTCATTGGCTAATTTGCATTGTCAATAAGCGGACAGGCACAGGAATTTATTATTTATGCGATGCGTCAATGTAACAAGCAAGAGCGGAAAATTCGACAATTTGTTTTTGCAAAAAAACAAATCAACGTCAGTTTTTCATGAGTCTGTCCAGTTATTGATCATGAATTTCGTCATAACATTGTCCAAGTAGCTGTAGATCAGCAGACTACTTTGACACTGAATGTTATGACGAAATTCATGATCAATAACTCGACGATCCTCGACAGACCCATGAAAAAACTGACGTCAATATTGTTAAACTGATAACAGTGGCAAGAAAAAACCTCACGGATACCAAAGGTATTCACAACGGTAATAGGCTACTTGTGTAAACTTACCGCGGTTATGGTGAAAAACCGAAGAATAGTGAGCAGCCACTTAGTATAAAAATCAAAGCAGGACTCGCTGAGGGAAGCGCAAATAATGTTTTTATCGGTACACTATCCGGGACAATTTTAGTACTTTATTTTTATCTTAGCATTTCTACTGCCAAGCTTTAAGACCCGTACAGTTAAGGAAGAATACAGGTGTCAAGTCGCAAGTACTAAACCAGAATTCTCCACCTCGACCCATGAGATGAATTTATAAGCAGGTTAAACAACCTATCCAATGATACCATAAGACAAGTTACAAGGCCAGGTAGATACTTGAAACGTATTTCTACGTAATTGAGTTACCTGCCAGAGCTGGAATATTGCATGGCATATTTGCGTCTTTTTGATCCTATATAATTTGCAATCAAAGAAAGACAAAGTTGATACAAGCTCAAAGACTTTTATGTCCTTTTTGCATATGCCATATTCATGGGATTTTCAGGCGATTTCATCCAATCTTTTTTGAGTAACTGTTTCAGCTGTGATAATCGCATGTTGGGGTTTTCTTGTTTAAGCCTTGGAAGTTCACGTTCCTCAAAAGCACTATATGCAGCTTTCATCCTCTTTTCTGGGTGTCTGTCCACAGGTGTGCCGGCAACATTTAAAACAGCTATAGCATCTTCAACAGAGCGGGCTTCAACAGCTCCTTCGGCCGCCATCAGTGCTGCCATCTGCTGATTTGGGTTTTCTTCAAGGGGTTCATCAGTCTCCTCATCTTTCTTTCGAGTTATAGCTGCAGCTGAAGCAGCAGCGGCGGCTTTTTCTTTCTTTTCACGTTCAGCTTGAATCTCTGCCACTGTCTTCTTTGTTCGAGCACTGCTACTTTGCTTTGGTAATTCACTTTCCTCTGCTTTAAGAGCTTCCTGGTTAGCTGTCTTGCGCTCTGCTGCTTCAAGGCGTTTACGGTCTTTATCATCCTAGAGTGGAAAATCAGAACATTAAGCAACTTCACCTGAATACTGACAATCTAAATGGTACATGCTTAGAGCGCTCGTCTCCGGATCGAGCGGTCCGGTCCGCGCAGCAGTCAATAAAAAAAATATTGCAGGGCTTCTGGTGGCTGGAAATGTTATCTGATGACAGGCCCACATGATGCCTACACCTAATAGCATTTGTGCATGCGAGGTTTTTGCCACCTGTTCCTTTAATTTTGGCCTTCCAACCTATTTTGTTGCACATTATTGTTGTGGAAGGGCATTCATTATATGCTGTGTCCTACAGAAGAGGTTTTTCAAAGAAGTACAGCAGAGCTGTTTGACTGTGGTGTGGCAAATGTCATGTCAAAGGTCACACATTTGTTGGTGTGCATGGTTGTTGACACCATGTTTTTGTTATGCTACTGTAGTTTGGTTTGCTTTGGTTCATTTTAAAATTTAATTTTGCCTAGCTTTGCTTTTTGAGACTGGTGTCCCTTTCCTTCAAGAAGACTATCACACACACCAATTTGCTCGAGCGTTTTTTTTTTTTGAGATCAATGTTAACATTTGTCTCTCTATTTGTTGGCCACATGATTCAAATATACATGTAGATTCCCACCCATAAATCTGTTGACTATTTTATGTGTTGTATATGCCACTATGGTTTAGATCAGGCACGACTTCATCAGTTAACAATAGGCCATTCCGAAATTTAACAGGGAACTGGGGCGAGTTTCAAATTTTAACCAATCGATTAACTGACACCACCACATGAAAGATCATGTTGAGATTGATCATTTCACCAAGTATGATGCTTTTAGGGTGAACAGAGACCAAGTTATGGACCTTGAAATATGGCTCAAAATCCATACAAACGTCTCTAATTTTGAGACAGCGTCCCCCAAAACCATATAAACTCTTAAAATTTTTCATGATTTCCGTGATACTCTTTAAAATGGGCAAACAAAGTGATTTTCATCTCAGCTTCTTTCAAATAGTAGGTACATGACGGGATTTTACAGTTGTCACAAAACTGATGAAAAATTTGAAGAGTTTCTATGGTTTTAGGGGACGCTGTCTCAAAATTAGAGACATTTGTATGGATTTTGAACCATATTTCAAGGTCCATAACTTGGTCTCTGTTCACCCTAAAAGCATCATACTTGGTCAAATGATCAATCTTGACATGATCTTTCATGTGGTGCTGTCAGTTTATCGATTGGTTAAAATTTGAAACTCGCCCCAGTTCCCTGTTGAATTTCATTCTCGTCCCCAGAGCCCACGATCCTTCTGGCCTGCGGCAGGAAATCGAGAGCTCTGGGAGCAACCATTTCAGGCATGCGCCATAGCATGAAATAGATGCAGACTGAGACTGCGCAGTGAGCCGGATAACCAGAATTCGGTTATTTCCCATTGTTATTTCAAAATGGATGCTCCCAGAGCTCTCGTTTTTCGACCGCTGGTCAAGGGGAACGAGGCTCTGGGAACGAGATTGGTTGAATTTCGGAATGGCCTATATTTGGTTAAATGTCCTGATAACGTGATAGCACTTCATATCACACAACTTCTTTGCTACTGCAAAAAAGATAATTTATGCAGCCAGCTCGAATCAGGCAGGCAGATTTTTTATTGGTCGAAATTAACAATGGCAAGCCCACACGTACAGCTGTGAGTTTGGGGGAGGCGCATGGGCTCCTTTCCTGAATAGCGGCTGGTAATTGAGCCTGTAACAAAGTTTGTCAAAACAAAAGTAAGAAATTAAGAAGCTGCAACCCTCATCTCATGCATGAGACTGAACATATGCTATAAAATATTAAATGCCCAGCTAACAAGAAAATTTAGTTCAGTGAGCTTCTCAGCATGTCGACCACAGCTGCTCACCAACACTTGGCCAATACTTGAAGTCTTGTGCCAAAACTATGTTAAAACTGCAGTTAACTATTATTTATCATCTGCTCAGTGCCTTTTCAGAGTTCATGTTACCTTAGCATATCATATTTTTATTTATTCACAATAATGACCATTAAGCAATAATATGAAAAGTTAGCTGTAGTTTCACTCTCTTCTCATATAGGTGCAGGTGATCGAGTGTCAATTGAAAGACTGACCAAATGCCATCAGACAGGGGCAACTGA
>JAHPZR010034404.1:22500-32097 GCA_019787425.1 Platygyra sinensis
TTAGTTCCGGAGATATTTAAGTTTGAAAAATGTGCAAAATATGCAAATGACATTACTGATGACGTCATACACTCAACCCAACATTATCTCAAGTACATAAATAGAGCTATCTTGACCAATTTTCAACACAGATCAATGAAACTTGGCAGGCTAACAGTTCTATAGGAAACACACCCGTGGCTATAAAAATTATGTTCCCATGGCAATTCACTCTGTCCCAGACCCCACACACTTGATTTCAATATGTTAGTGATTTTCAGCTTGAAAAATGCTAAACAGGGCAACAAACTGGAGCTAACATATTTATATGCCTGCTGGATCATACATACGAGGCACCACTTGCAAATATGAAAACAGAACGCTGAAGGAGGCCAGAAATGCCTTTAATATTGGGGAGGTCTGGAACCCAGCATGTTGCCATGGTAACAAAACTTTTAAGTTCATATTGTGTTGCACCTTTAGTAGAACCTTACTGCAAAGAATCAAACATTTCTGTTACAAATTGGCCGAGATATCTTTTTTCATCATATTTGATCAAAATTTGGTTGAGTATATGATGTCATCACTTGGCTAATTTGCATATTTTAAAAACTTGAATATCTCTGGAACGAAAAGAGATATTTGAAAAAAGTAAACGGCATTTTTCTTCTAATACAGACTACTTGTTTATGTTTTAAAATGGCTTCAATAGGAAACATGCGATTTTCATCATAGTACCATTTTAAATATTATTATTATTATTATTATTACTAAGGCAATGTTTAGGCTTAAGGTAAGTATTAGTAAAGGTTTAAGGTTGTTCCAGTATTAGTAAAACAATGACCCGTGACCTGTGTTTTAGACCCGCCATCAGTTGAAGGCAGACGTTAACATGTGACTTGGTACGTAAAATAAATTATTTTAGGCAATTCTGTTTGTCAATCTGTTTACCATAATTGTTAAATAATCGGTTTTGCAGTTGTATTCCTGTGAGATGATTTTAGAGCAGGAGGGAGTCTATGGAGGTAATTAAACATAACCCTAACCCTAAACATGATATTAATACAATAGTTATGTGATCAAATTACATCCAACTAGCCAAGGCCACAATTATATTAAAGGAGATAGTTTTGTAACCCTTTAGTACCCAAGGGGTCTCCCTTTGACGAGTAAAATCGTCTGGCGTTAGACAGAGTAAAATCTATAAGTCACTATTGGGCATTAAAGGGTTAATCCTTTTTCACATCTGTAATATATAGATTTAGGTCACCCTAAAAGCGGAGCTCCTGTAGCCCGATTAGGCTAACCCAGGATAAGGTTGAATTAATTTTGAGTTGAGTTTTGTAACTTTGCGGTGGGGTTTTGTTTGGCTTTCTATTTTGAGTTTAATAATCACAAAACCGATACACAAAAAAAAACATTTGCAGAGAAGAAACAGTTATAATGGGGTTTACTTTTAAACCTGGATTAGAGTTAAGGTGATTCCTCAGAAATAAAAGTTACCGATGAATTTTTTTGAAACTTTCCCTGAATGTTCTCTACCAAGCACTTTTTCGAAAAATACAATAAAAATGATAGGTCACCATTCTCGTTTGAGATGTGATGGGCCAATCTTTCCTCATTTCTGCCTGTACTTGTGCTAATCGCGCGCGTTATTCATCGGTCCAGGTGTCAATTGATCATAACATGATGTGGTATATCAAAAAAGTACACGGTAAACTAAGGCTGCATGTCTCTGTCAACCTATTATTTGGAGTATGGCCGCCATGTTGAGTGACTCCACCACCACCACCGTCGTCGTGCGTACGCGCCCACGAGAACTACCGCTGGCCACTATAACATGAGAAAATCAATTCATGGGTTTCCTTTATTTCCCTTTATGGGTATGGGGCTCCGCTTGTAATCCTTTCATAATAGGAGTTGTGTGGCATTGTATGATCATGCTCCCTGCAGGGTTAATTTACCTTACCAGTACTTATCTGTACAGTTGAGTGGGAAGAGGAACTGCAAGAGTTATCAATGGTTTGTATGTGTCTTGCCTAGGAAAACATCGTTAGTATGACCCAGGCCAACTCGGTTGTGAACTTGGTCTTTTCGATTTTAAGTCTTATAGCATCCAAACTATGGTGCTGTTGTAGTACCTCCCACAGTTTGATAATCAAATTATGATTATTTTTGGATTTTAGACGTATCTTTTGATGAATTTCAACTGGAGTTTATTCCATTGGATGAAGATGTGTTGACTCTGGAGTTGCCAGGTTTTCTAAAAGATTATTTTTTGGTAAGTAAGTCTATTAAATAAAAAACAAAATGGTACTTAATATGTTAACATGGGTCATTGCCCAAACATGAAAAAGATGGGAGAAGTTGAGAGTTTTCATTAACCAAAGCTGCAGGCATAAATTTACATCAAATGTTTCTGAGCTGAGTTCTAAATTTTCTGCTAGCTGAATTGAATTAATAGTTGTTGTAAAGGTCTTAAAGCTTCAGTTTTTGACTAACGGAAAATTAACTGTTCCTTATAAGCTAATGGGATGTTATTTTTCAGGATGGGGATCAAACATCTCTGTCTTTTGTGGCTCGTTCTCTTACGACTTTGCAGCAGCTCTATGGTACAATACCAAGTGTATATGGACTAGGAAATTGTGCCAAGGTATATTATTATTAAAGAACAAAATACATTGCATAGATTGGAGAGATGTAGAAGACAATACAGATAATATGGCTTGCATTATACCTGGACTTCTCAGTTTAGAAATTCCAGTACACAAAGTATTGGGCCTCTCAATCTGAGACTCAATTTATGTTGTTGTGGGTCTAAGTTGATGTCATGGTAAAGAGTAAATTAAAAGTGAGTTTAGTGAGCTTGTACAAGAAGTAAATTAAAAACTCTTACTTGTAACTCAGTCAGTAATTTTTTATCTTCAGGTATTACTAATTAAAAATATTCCTTGTTTAATTAGTGGTCAAACTACTCTTCACCAATATAACTTCTAAGCCATACATAGAATACTGGCAAGTATATACTGAACATGGACAACCAGTCCCGGGGGGACTCCCATATAAACAGGATGGGTGCTTGTCCTACCCTTTAGAAGCTTTAATTTGTGGTACCTTTTAGGGCATTGAGCTGAAAAAAAATATGTCAGGAGATAATGTGTTGTTTTAGTATTGGTTTCTCTTAGGGGTGAAAAAAATCTCAAGCCACGCCCACAAAACAGGATCTTGATACCTTTTAGGGGTTCTTTTAAAAATTTCAGATGAGCAGCGCCCTGGGCACCCAGTACAGACAGTCTGCTTTCTTTCTTTTTTAGTTTACAATGTGTAGAATTTATAGAAATGGATAATAAGGCTTGTAGATTAAAGAGGGTCCTAACAGATGATTGAAAGTATCAATCAGTCAATCAATTAATTTTTGTCAGTAAATTTCTTTTGATAGTCAGCCAAGTTCTTTTGATAATTTCTAGATGGTTGGAGAGCTAATTAAGAACACATTAGCAGAGGAAGGAGAGTACAAACCTGTTGATGGACCTGAGATAGGTTCACTCATCCTCATTGACAGAAGTAAGTATTATTATAAAATTTATGCCACTAAATATATTAACCATTTTTAATAATTTTAAAAATCAGACTAGAATGCAATAAAGTTAATGCTGGTTTGATCAAACCATGCACCAAATGCAGATACAGCAGATTGTATAATTCAAATAGCTCACCTATGAGCAATAGAAATATGTAATATTTTGAGTGAAATAATTTGACTATTTACTCCCTGATTGGGTACTGCAGATGTCAGGTGTCTATGTGAAGTGCACTGCTCATATCAGTCTACTAAGGCACATAAAATTCTGGGTCATATAAATGGATGATCTGGTTGACTATGTAGTCATTTTGCTTGATACTGAAGTGCACAGGTCTATGACATACGGCATATTACATTTTGTTAGCTTTACTTTACAAAAGAAATAGGAAGTGGATGCTTTATTGTTAACATACTGTAGCCCAATGCAAGCCTTCATCACATTAACATTTAGGAGAATTGGAATTCAATGTGTGTTGTGAAAAGCTGCAAGGGGCCACCTAAACTTGCATTTTTCTTCTGCAAAAGAAAGGTGACTTTCTGAGCTTCAATTCCTGTATACATTATAAACAGGTGTAGACTTTGTTACTCCACTCTGTTCTCAAGTCACCTATGCTGGAGTTATTGATGACACCTTTGGCATAAGGAGTGGTAAGTTCCTTGACAGTGCTTATTATCTCATCATAACAAAAAGGCTTGCAAAGAAAGAACTGGTATTTCAGGGATTGAGAACTATAAAAGCTAACAAGTTACTTATTAGTATTGATTCTTATTACCAACACATAGATGTCTTTAGTTAACCAATCACATTGAAAACCTGGGCTGCTTGTGTTTTGCCAATTTTTAATATTTTTCCACTTTCTATTTTTTCAAGTATCTTACTGTAGTTATCAAAAATGGAATATTTTTTTGCATTCCTAAAGGTGTTGTTGAGTTTGGTTCCGAAGTCACTGGAAAAGATCAAAAAACTAAGATGCTATTGAATGACCAAGACAAGGTAACTGGAATACTTTGACTAATTAATCCAATGAAATAATTTTATTAGCTTTGTGGTGCTTGCAGCAGTACAAAGTTGACATTATTGCTTGACTTATTAAGGTGCAAATTTCTATGGACTAAGGTAAATTGCTGAAAGTTTACTAAATAATACAGACTAGCAATCATGGTATCACACTTGGCGCACCATTACATGTGTATTCAAGTTTATTTCCACACATAGTTTTTTTAAAACTGTGACTTGTTCATTTCAGTTTAACTTTTTATGATATCTTGGGTAATTCTGGCTTAGTTCTAAGGACAATATCTTATATCTTAGGTAATTCTGGCTTAGTTCTAAGTACTTACTTTTCTGTTTTGTTTAAAGGTTTTCTGTGACATTAGGGATCGCCATTTTTCAAATGTGTTTGGTTATCTCAGTCAAAAGGCAAAGGATGTTCAATCAGGATATGATGTGAGTATATATAAAGCTATGCAAATGTATTGTCTGAGTTCAACACCTGCTCTCTTCTTCAACAATCTTTTCCTTGACCTTAATTGAGATGTTGATGTTTGTGATTTATTGTTCTGATAGTAATGTTTGGTTTTACAGAAACGACAGCACCTGTCAACTGTGAGTGACGTGAAGCAGTTTGTGTCTGATGAACTGAGAGGACTGCGAGAACAGCACAAAGGATTGACTATACGTATGTTGCTATAGCATTATTGAGATAATATTTTTGGCACATGTGAAACCATCATTGAATAATGTCTTGAAGTCCAGATGAACTATTCCTTTGTCTTGAGCTTTTTTGGTTTGTTTTTAATTTGTTTTAAAATTATGACAATAGTTTTTTAATTAACAACCTATTTAATATTTAGCAATTATTGAATGAGGC
Source organism: Platygyra sinensis (assembly GCA_019787425.1). Taxonomy (NCBI): domain Eukaryota; kingdom Metazoa; phylum Cnidaria; class Anthozoa; order Scleractinia; family Merulinidae; genus Platygyra; species Platygyra sinensis. The sequence goes on from JAHPZR010034404.1 coordinate 27,934, forward strand.
TGAGTAAGATAGGAAGAATTCTGCAGATCAAGGAGGGTGTTATCCACAGAGGCCAAAGGCCGAGGTGGATAACAGCCTCCGAGATCTGCAGAATTCTTCATATTCTACGAAAGCTGAATTCAATAATTGCTTTATTATTCATTCAAAATATTTCCCGTTCTTAAAGGAGTTTCGCCATTTCGCTCTTTGCTTTTCTGCTCACCAAAAATAACACAATCTCGTCCCCAGGTTTTCTCGGTCAACGGTTCAATAATCTGCGGCGGGCTGCACTTTTGACATCATTGATTATTCAATATGATGGAGATTCTTTCCAAATTAGGTGAACAGCAGCTGGTTATGGTGAATTATGCATGTGGTTTTAACCAATCAGAAACGGGGAAATATTTTGAATGAATAATAATCACAGTTACTGCACTTGTTGTATGCCACAATGTTGTGTAATGACTCGCTTTCAAATCCTGTTGAATTGTATGTTTATTTTTAGTTAACTGTTTATTTTTGCATCTGCTAGATATCGGTGCTTGTGAGGTGGTGCTTAAGACAAAGACCAAGGAGAACTTTGAACGAAGACTTCGAGCTGAGCACAGTATGTTTCATACTGTAATCAATTGTTACACTGTCTTTTAACTGAAGGTGTTCATTTAATATGGAGTTGATATACTGAGTCAGTTTCCATTTCTGATGATAAAACTATATCATCCATGTTGTAGGCATGCTGGAGCTCATTGAAGATAAGGAAGATACTGATTATCTTGAAGAATGTATTATCAGACAGGTTTGTTGTCTGTGAGAACCCATTTACTCCCACTAACAGTTTCTCATCAACCAAAACAGTTGTGTAGCAGTCTGACAATTCCAGTTAAAAACGTGAAACAATTAATGGTGTATGACAAGCCCAAGACTGTACAAGACTGTAATTTAAACCTGTAGCTATTATTTGTGATTCTGACGTTTCTAATGAGTTTATTGATAGGTTTGTTTTTAAAAAGATGAACAGAAGACAATGTACTTGTGGGAATAGATCATATGTATCTCTTTAAGTGTAAATAGAGGTTTCAGGATTTTTGTTACATACAGTGCTGAAAATTGTGGAATTAATTAATTCCTAAAATATACATCTCCACAACAAAATGATAACTTCAATTCAGGTACAGAGATATTCATGACGTCAATATATATCTCTTCAACAGGTGAATTCATTCAAAACACTTCAACTCTTATGTTTGCTATCTTTAACTCGTGGAGGTGAGTTTTGGAGTTAATTATTTTTTGGTTGTATTTTTTTGTTCTTATGTGCATCAAGTCCGACATTTTGCTTGTTTAATGTAACCATTAAAAGGTTTTATTGAGACAAATATGTTGCATTCCTGTACAGTCGCTAGTGCATTTCAACTCATAGCAACGACCGAAGTTTTTTGTTTGATTGTGGAAAATCAAAATCTTTAAGAGGATGACATCAAGTTAGATGAGTCTGCGAACTATTGCAATTTCCCACACTCTACTGACACAGAGTTCGTTTTTTTAAATTAAGAAATAAACACTGAGAATAAGGTAGTCCAATCATGGCCCTTTCTCTATGGAGCGACTCTTCTGTGTACAAGTTCCTTGTACTTAAATACGTTTTTATCTCTCCATCGTTTTAAAAGTTTCTTCTTATACGGATTACTTGTTGGCAGTGTATGTTTTGACTTTTACTCTTGACCTTTCAGGGATTGAACCCAAACTGTACCATAACCTAAAACACAAGTTTCTTCAGGTACATTGGTGGATGAGATTTTATTTTGTAATGAGTTTTTTTTTTTCAACCTTGCGCGATCAAGGAGCTACATTGTTCAACCTATTTCGACGTGAACAAATGGTAGTTATGAATCCGAGATAATGTCTTTTTGTCATCTGTTGTCATAGTAAGGGTAAGCGACATGCGAATAACAAAGTACTAATTAAAATGTAAAGCTTCCGTTATTTTTTTGTTTAGAGCAAAAACCTTCAAGGTTACAAACATATTACTTCATATGATTGATTTTGTTTTTCATCTGTTTTTTTTTTTCATTTTGCAGAGTTTTGGTCATGATCACATGCTCACCTTTAGTGCTCTCAAACAACTGGGACTTTACACTGAACTTGATGTAAGTTTTTCATTTATCTCCCAACACAGTTTAAGTGCATGTTTCACAGTCGTCTTTTAAAAGCCTCGGACCAGAAAAATCGAACAACAAACCGTCTTTTTAAAAGAGAATCGAAAGTAAGATCGACGTCAGTATACAGGATTCAAGGTTAGACTGTAGGATGGCAAAGTCTAAGATAGAGGATTTTCTTTTGCTAATTAATATATTAACTTTACACTGTTATTATTTCATTAGAAAAAAGGCACATTCAAGAGTCTGAGCAACGGCTAAACCTAGTAAGTATCTAAAAAACTTAACTTCAACTTGTAAAACTTGTTAACTAAAGGTGACTAAAAGAGAAGTGGTTGAAACAGATAGACATACAAACAATATTGACTCGGACTGCCAAGATAGACAATGTGTCTTCACACAGGACCCATCGTGTCGTTTGGATTGCCATTGAGAGAGGTTTGATATCAGACATATCACCGCAGTAATGATATTTTAACAGGTGCCAAAGGATGTTGAGAAGGTGGACCTAAAGAAGCCACAAGAGATGGCGTATGTGTTCAGTGGTGCCTACACTCCCATCTCCTGCAGGATTGTGGAGCAGGTCTGTGTTCTATCTACATACCGTGATAAGTGACCGCTCAATAACTACTGTTTTAGTTTAGATTTCTTTCACTTGTTACGGGACAATTTGTATAGGTAATTGTGTGCAACTATTAAAAGGAATTGCAATACGAGTGAGATTTGAAAATTCTATTAAAATTGCACGGGCCTTCCAAAGAATTTTTAAATATCACTCTAATTAATGGCGGTTTCGTACGATTAGTCAGTTTTTATGTGACTGGGAAGATTATGAACTGAGCGCCGCAGCCCACTGCAGTGCAACCTAAAAATTAACGAAAAATTGGCCTGCTCTCAGCCACTCGCAATGGCCCGACTTATACTAGAGATCATCCGTCTAGATCATCCGTCCAGGACGAGCTTGGGCAAAGAACGGTACCTCGTCTGATAATCCGGGCAAGCAGGCGGATCATCCATCCAGACCAGCTATCGCGATAGTGCGTCTTGTCAGACGAATCATTGTGGTTTACTCGTCAAGACGGATGATCTGTTGCTGTGTATAAATGCGGGAAGAGGACGAACTATTCACGAAAACTACACCTCGTTACTAAGAAGCCAGGGGCTGTTTTCAATAAACTATAAACACGGTGTAAACACGAGACGAGTCACACGACACACCGATAGTTCGTCTCATGGTCCTTTCCGTATTTATACTAGACGGATGATCCTTGACAGATGATCCGTCTGGACGGATGATCCGTCTCCAGTATAAATCGGGCCAATGTAATAATATTTTCTCCATTTTGTAATAAGATGGAATAATTGTTTTTTTTTTGTGACTGGACAATAACAATCGGAAACTCAAGAAAGCTGGTATCATGCAAAAACCAGCTTTTTTCGTTTGATATTGAACTTTGAAAATGGAAACTATTTGCCAAAGTATTTCTTTCTTCTTTTTTTAGGTTCTGTCAACTGGAATGCCTGTTTTTGAAGAAATGTCTAGATTATTAGGTGTCGATGTTTACTCGTCGCGTATGGTACCTTCTGCAAGATGTAAGCTAACTAATGAGCAAAGGAAACACACCCCAAGCGGGTTAGGGCAAACTAAATCGGTGCAATATTTGCTTTTCTCCATCTTGCTTTAATTAATTTCATCGTAGTTACTTGTCTTAGTTTTTAAAATATCTCCTGATAATATTTTAATATGTATTTAGAAGGGCGGTGAAGCATATTTTGCTGGTTAACAAAACGCGAGATAAGATTCACTTCATTCCTTGTTTATGTATTCCAGTGTCTTTTTAATAAGATATTCATTTTTGTTTTCTACTAAATTTTGTTTTCATTCTCCTTTAGATTCCAGTACAAATGAATCTCCAGGATCAAAATGTAAACTAGTCATGTTTCTTGGCGGTTGTACCTTCTCTGAAATTTCAGCACTCAGGCTTCTGGCCTCCAAGTTAGGTAATTGCGGTTTGCCTTATTGTTTTTA
>JAHPZR010034405.1:0-40578 GCA_019787425.1 Platygyra sinensis
TAAAAAAGACGTACTTTATTATCTTGAAATAGCATTCATCGCTTAGTGCTTAAAGGGAGTGTCCCAGATAGTCTTTATTGAAAAGTGATCGTGAACTGTTTTAAGTTCGTTAGAAGACTGGCATTAATGCAGGCCGGTAAATGATTCACAATCCTAACATCCTTTGTTGCTGGGTTCTTTTACCTCCTTCATTTTTATGGCAAACCCATTTTAAGACTCTGTGTATATTTGTTTTTTTTTCGTTACAAACCCGATTTAAGAAATCGTGAGGTAGCTCCCTCTGGGTTTTGGTGTAGAATGTTTAAATTGGAGTTTTGATTTTCACTGGTTCATTTTACACGGCCCCCAAGTGACCCAGGGTTGATACTAACGTTTCTCCTGTCAGACTTGTTTATCGTTTTGTTGAAGTACTTGAAAGGAAATCTGCGTGTTATGGTTGTCCCTACTTTTCCATAACCGAGGTGTGGTTTTGTTCTTTTTTTCTTTACTAGGTTTAAGAATGTCCTGTTTGACATCAAATCAGGAGATGAAGTTGGAGTGTTTGAGGTGTCCGCTAAATTCATGGGCGTAGCCATGGAAAAGGTTGAGCTTGTATTTCAGGTAAGAGAGTATAGTTTCGAGTAAGTCAATCTAAAAGTAGAGCTTATTCTTGAATGGATCACACTTTAAGGTTTCTGTGGAAATTGGGCTATCTTTCTTGCTATTTTTCTTGGTCGAAGTGATAATGACTATATGTTAACCTTGACAGGACTTGCTTCAGCTGCAGTATGAGGGTGTGGCAGTGATGAAGATGTTCGGACGGGCAAAGATTAATGTCAACCTGCTCATCTTCTTGTTAAACAAGAAATTCTACGGCAAATAGATAGCAAATAAGGAAAATCATGCTCACTTAACGTGCGCAGCGAGGTGACTAAATGGAACCGATTACTTGGACCTAAAGAACCGTGATGCCAGAAACAGAGAAACCTCTGAAAAAAGAGATCCTCGCACAATCGGAGTAACTGGAATGGAATTTCCACCCCAATGAAACACCACCGAACGGTCATTTCACTGGCCACATTTTAGCCTGAAGAAAAATAATCAGTCGTTTGCCATACTCATTTATACATCTGACATTGATTGATTCATACTGACATTGATTGATTCATATGGTGGCGCGTTACCGAGCTACCACAGTAGCGCAATAGCAGCTGGGATTGTTGTCTAGTTTGCGCGACAAGTAGAGTTTCCAGCTCGTTAAATGCTCAAGGATATTATTACTGTACCCGATTCAGTAGCACACAAACTAGTTAGAAAAGACAAACGGTAACGTTATCCACAACTGTCAAATTTCTTTGGACATTCAACAAGTTAAAGTAGCCTTAAACTAAATTCAGTTAGTGAAACATGGCCAAAGGTCATTTCGGTGGGTTGCGACTAGCGGATTTTGATCAAGTTCTTTTTGTTGTTGAATTGTTTTTTATTGTTATTTTTCCATTTCGTTGGTTGTCGTCGTAAAAGTCGATTTGCACGACGGCGTCATTTGACTATAACTACCAGAATCTTTCACTGTTTCTGTTTCTTAATGTATTTAGGTTAAACTGTGATTTAAAAAAAACCCACTGAGGCTTTAAAATTTAAATAGTAAAGAAAAACGAAATGACTTCCGGTATTTGTAGTCAGGTGACGATAACACGCAAATCTGCTTAGAGAACTTCACACGCCTGTTCAGAGGTAACGTGTTGTTCACACACGGAACCACCAGATAGCATTGAGTTTTGTTTCGTTCCATTTCATTGTGTTTCCAAGGAAAATCCGTTTCTTTCTTTTTTGGGGGGTGAAAAGGCTTTAAGAAGTGTAACTGTGGGTGTTGGTCATGGCGAATAGATTTGTATTGTAGTTTGTCACGTGACTATATTGCTGTGCTGCAGTCACAAAAAATAAATTTCAATTAGGTGTATTATGTAAAAGAGCATTTTAGAAGTTTCTGGATGCAGATTCTTAATATATAGGGTAGGTATGAATTGCAAGTGAATTATATGGGTGCACAATTGTGGTGCCTTGCTCGACTTAGGGTTTTTTCTGGGATATCGTTTGTTATGGCCATTTGTGTACTTATCTTGTACCTTAACATTGAGATGTGAATTTTTACAGAAGATAGTCAACTCTAAATGACAAAAATAAAACCGGAGCTGCTAGACAATTATCGCAGCTTGGAGTAGTTTTGTTACACGATGAACGTAATGTATTTAAAACATCATTCTACACACTCTGTGTAAGCCGAGCCAACTAGTCCATGCTCAATAAAATAACAAATATTTCTGATGACTTGCTGTTTTATAGATGATAGTTCTGTTCGGTTACTTTTAGAAGTGAAGGCGTCAGTCTTGATTTTATATTACGAAAAGCTTTGGTGCACTTTTACCCCCTTCCTTCACCTGTTTACACTCGTGTCGGGCAGTTCGCTACTTGGGTAACTACTTTACATAAACATCCCCAAGAAGCAAACTGACTGGCCCGTGAGGAATGTGACCGAAAGATCAGTAATCTCAAGCACAAGTTTCTCACTGTGGTCGAACACTGGATAGAAGTACTCGACTTCGCGGCTTTACTCTTCTTCACAATGGAAAGCTACGGAGCTGGAAACTGGTCAGTGGTTTTCGGCCGGTTTTCGGTAGATGTATTTCACTGTCCCCGGTGTTGGGAAAAGGGATTGGGCGGGACTTAACCTCTTCCCCCCTCCCTTCCCCCCCCCGCCCTTCCCCCCCCCCTGCCGGCCTAAAAAAAAGGTTACCCAGTGAAAAAATTAAGTTCTGACTAATTATTGATTTGTAAAAAAAAGAACGGCCGGAGTAACAATTTGCTCTGACAAGGGTTACCGCTTGAGATATCGCCTTCATAGACTCGTTACGGCGTAACAAGACGCGGTTGCAACACGCGTAAAAAACGCAGTGCGCATGCGTGCCTTCCCTACTTCCGGCGCGAATTTGCCATTGAAATTATACGCGATATCAAAACAAACTAGATTCCAGCCGCGAAACTCAAAAAAGTAAGCTCCACACACAAAAGATAAGCTTAGAATTTCACGAACACAAAGTTTATTAATTGCTTTAGTTTCACTCTTTTGCACCACATACTTTCCTCCTTGCACCAAAGGCGAAAATCATGTTTGAAAGTCCACGCTCGCTTTTGTTTCATTCTGAAATCGAACGTAAACACTGAGAACGGCGATGCACGAATTTGTCTAAATGAGCGGCTTTCTTGCACGATCTCCGCGAACTTTCTAGAAATCCTTGCTCCAGTGCATACCTGGAGGTTTAATGTTTCCTGCTTTGAAGTTGTGGATGCTAATAAAGTTCGATTTTAGCTCAAAAAAGCCGTTCTTGTTGTGAAGTTCGCATTCGCAATTCCTATTTTGAAAATAGAGACCTTGCGCATGGGCAGACGTTTTGCACGCGTGTTCGCGGTTGCATCAAATATAAGAGACCATGGTTCGTGAAATTTCCAAACATTTGGAAGTGTTAATGAATTATTATTATTATTATTATTATTATTATTATTATTATTATTATTATTATTATTATTATTATTACTATTATTAAGTGTTGACAATACGACGCATAATCAATAATTTTGACGAACGTCGAGGTGTTTTGAAATGCGATGAAATACTGTCTCGAGCGGTTAGAAATCTTTGTTTTCGAAAATAACGAAGACGGACATATCGTGTCACAACATGATTCTTTTATCTTCCCTAACTGGTTATTGTATTACAATATTTAAAGCCGTTCGGAACAGCTGTAAAACGGTCTACGTTAAGCTCTCCATTAACGAAGTGAAAACAAATTCGTTCTAGATCTATCCTGAGTAATCAGGCCGTCCATACCAAGGGGGTAGGGAGGAAATCCTGCCTACCCCGGGAGTAAGAAAAGCCTGATATTCGGCTTATTACAGATCATTAATGGCTGGGCTGTATGCAATTTCTGTTAACTCGTACACCGTGGAATTGCCGGTTTCTTGACACTCGCTCGGCCGTATGCTTATGGCTCCAGATTATGAATGGCGGCCGTCGACGATCTTGAGAAGAGATGACTTGCACCTGCCACAAATTGGGACCCTATGTCCTTTGACGACCAGAACGGAATGTCTGTATGCTATAATCTCGACAGAACTATAATCCGTCTTCGGTCCAGTTTTACTGTCCTCCACGGCTAAACGTGATTGCTATGTAATCGTAGTAAAATGTATCTGGTATGTGTGAAACACCATGTGTAAATATCCACAGCAGATTGCTATGGACACGAGCGTCGTGAAGGAACTCGCCTCTTGGTAGTACGTTTTAGTCTATGATAGAGACTCCAACAGTCGAGTGCCGTTTATAATTGCTGTTGTGGCGACTATTATTCGATATCCTGTGGTGGAAACAAAAGTAATATAAAAACGTCACCTGTTACTTTCAAAATAATTGTCGAAAAGATCGAGCTAATAGAAAAATATATGTTGCTTTTTACTGAAATACTTTTTGTTAATTCTCTAGTTGATTTCCACACCACGCCGAAGGTATTTGAAAACAGAGCTCTATTTCCGCGGTTAGCCAGCTGTCCTCACTAATCCGTCACGATAAGGAACTCTTGACTACGAAAACGCTCTTCAAACCGGAGGAATTTAAAAACACTGGCGTTGAGTTTTCGTGTGGAAGGAAAGCATTTTGAAAACGGAGCTTGAAAGCGATACATTATCATGTGACTTCCCTGACCGAGTTTTATTCAAACACAACCGGTTATTGACACGTTTCCTCCGGCGTAGTGTGGATGGTAGACATTTGATGTGTTTCAGAGTGAAACAGCCGTTTTTCCAATTTTCTACGACGTAGTGTGGACAGAGCTTCGGAGCAACGCGTATAAACGCGTTTAAAACAACGTGACCTAAATGCCATTCCGGATCATCTTTCACTCTCTTTGAAGAATACAAAACATTCACAACTCTCAGTGGTTGCTCCCTTAAAACTGCACAAATCTCCTTCTTTTGACCGTCCTGAAAACAGCTATATAATTACAAGTAATCTTTCATCACCGAAGAACACCGAGAGGATTTAAGAAACACTCTTGAGCTCCCTCTCGTGAAAAGTACGATTAGCACCCATGTAGTGTTACCAAAAAAATGGACACGAAGTTGCAATGTTCAAAGTTAAAAACAATAAGGCAAACCGCAATTACCTAACTTGGAGGCCAGAAGCCTGAGCGCTGAAATTTCAGAGAAGGTACAACCGCCAAGAAACATGACTAGTTTACATTTTGATCCTGGAGATTCATTTGTACTGGAATCTAAAGGAGAATGAAAACAAAATTTAGTAGAAAACAAAAATGAATATCTTATTAAAAAGACACTGGAATACATAAACAAGGAATGAAGTGAATCTTATCTCGCGTTTTGTTAACCAGCAAAATATGCTTCACCGCCCTTCTAAGTACATATTAAAATATTATCAGGAGATATTTTAAAAACTAAGACAACTAACTACGATGAAATTAATTAAAGCAAGATGGAGAAAAGCAAATATTGCATAGATTTAGTTTGCCGGCCTAACCCGCTTGGGGTGTGTTTCCTTTGCTCATTAGTTAGCTTACATCTTGCAGAAGGTACCATACGCGACGAGTAAACATCGACACCTAATAATCTAGACATTTCTTCAAAAACAGGCATTCCAGTTGACAGAACCTAAAAAAAGAAGAAAGAAATACTTTGGCAAATAGTTTCCATTTTCAAAGTTCAATATCAAACGAAAAAAGCTGGTTTTTGCATGATACCAGCTTTCTTGAGTTTCCGATTGTTATTGTCCAGTCACAAAAAAAAAACAATTATTCCATCTTATTACAAGATGGAGAAAATATTACTACATTGGCCTGATTTATACTGGAGACGGATCATCCGTCCAGACGGATCATCTGTCGAGAAGGATCATCCGTCTAGTATAAATACGGGAAGGACTATGTGACGAACTATCGGTGTGTCGTGTGACTGGTCTCGTGTTTACACCGAGTTTATAGTTTATTGAAAACAGCCTCTGGCTTCTTAGTAACACGGCGTAGTTTTCGTGAATAGTTCGTCCTCTTCCCGCATTTATACACAGCGACAGATCATCCGTCTTGACGAGTAAACTACAATGATTCGTCTGACAAGACGCACTATCGCGATAGCTGGTCTGGATGGATGATCCGTCTGCTTGCCCGGATTATCAGACGAGGTACCGTTCTTTGCCCAAGCTTGTCCTAGACGGATGATCCGTCTCTAGTATAAGTCGGGCCATTGCGAGTGGCTGAGAGCAGGCCAACTTTTCGTTAATTTTTAGGTTGCATTACAGTGGGCTGCGGCGCTCAGTTCATAATCTTCCCAGTCTCTTAAAAACTGACTAATCGTACGAAACCGCCACTAATTAGAGTGATATTTAAAAATTCTTTGGAAGGCCCGTGCAATTTTAATAGAATTTTCAAATCTCACTCGTATTGCAATTCCTTTTAATAGTTGCACACAATTACCTATACAAATTGTCCCGTAACAAGTGAAAGAAATCTAAACTAAAACAGTAGTTATTGAGCGGTCACTTATCACGGTATGTAGATAGAACACAGACCTGCTCCACAATCCTGCAGGAGATGGGAGTGTAGGCACCACTGAACACATACGCCATCTCTTGTGGCTTCTTTAGGTCCACCTTCTCAACATCCTTTGGCACCTGTTAAAATATCATTACTGCGGTGATATGTCTGATATCAAACCTCTCTCAATGGCAATCCAAACGACACGATGGGTCCTGTGTGAAGACACATTGTCTATCTTGGCAGTCCGAGTCAATATTGTTTGTATGTCTATCTGTTTTAACCACTTCTCTTTTAGTCACCTTTAGTTAACAAGTTTTACAAGTTGAAGTTAAGTTTTTTAGATACTTACTAGGTTTAGCCGTTTGCTCAGACTCTTGAATGTGCCTTTTTTCTAATGAAATAATAAGAGTGTAAAATTTAATATTAAGTAGCAAAAGAAAATCCTCCATCTTAGACTTTGCCATCCTACAGTCTAACCTTGAATCCTGTATACTGACGTCGATCTTACTTTCGATTCTCTTTTATGAAGACGGTTTGTTGTTCGATTTTTCTCGAGGCTTTTAGAAGATGTGTCAAACGTACTTAAACTGTGTTAGGAGATAAATGAAATACTTACATCAAGTTCAGTGTAAAGTCCCAGTTGTTTGAGAGCACTAAAGGTAAGCATGTGATCATGACCAAAACTCTACAAAATGAAAAACAAAATGTGAAAAACAAAATCAATCACACATGTAAGTAATATGTTTGTTACCTTGAAGGTTTTTGTTCTAAACAAAAAAAGAACGGAAGCTTTACATTTCTACTTTGTTAACTGCATGTTGCTAACTCTGGCTATAACTGATAACAAAAAGACATTATCTCGGATTCATAACTGCCATACATGTTCACGCCGAAAAAGGTTGAACAATGTAGCTCCTTGATCGCGCAACGTTGAAAAAAAAACTTAATTGCAAAATTAAATCTCATCCACCAGTGTACCTGAAGAAACTTGTGTTTTAGGTTATGGTACAGTTTGGGTTCAATCCCTGAAAGGTCAAGAGTAAAAGTTAAAACATAGACAGCAGACAAGTACCCCGTACAAGAAGAAATAAGGAAAACAAAGTAAAGGAAATTTATTTCCAGGTTTCTTTAAAACAATGGAGCGGATAAAAACATAAGTGCGTATCAAAAGAGCTTGCACACAAAAGAGTCGCTCCATAGATAGAGGTCCTCAACTGGACTACTGTATTTCCAGTGTTTATTTCTTCATTAAAAAAATTACGGAACTCTGTGTCAGTGGGGCCGTGTGGAAAATTTTAATAGTTCACAGACGCATCTAAGTGCTGTTATCCTCTTAAAGATTTTCATTTTCCACAATCAAACAAAAACTATCGTCGCGGCTTTGAGTTGAAATGCACTAGCAACTGTACAGGAATGTTACAGATTTTTTTCAATAAAACCTTTTAACAGTTGCATTAAAAGAGCAAAATGTCGGGCACTTTATCCATAATAAGAACAAAAAAATACAACCAAAAAATAAGTAACTCTAGAAGCTCACCTCCGCGAGTTAAAGATAGCAAACATAAGAGTTGAAGTGTTTTGAATGAATTCACCTGTTGAGCAGGAATACATTAAAATCACGACTATCCTTATAATTGAATTAAAGTTATTATTCAGTTGCTGAGATGTATATTTCATGAATAATTCCACAATTTTGAGCACTGTATGTAACAAAAATCCTCAAAACTTTGATTTGCACTTACGAGGTGCTCATGATCTATTTCCACAAGTGCATTATCTTCTGTTTATCTTTTTTACAAAAAACCTATTAATCAACTCACTAGAAACGTCAGAATCACAAATGATAGCTGCTGGTTCACATTACAGTGTAGTCTTGTACAAAGATGCTGTTTGGGCTTGTTGTACACCATTAATTGTTTATGTTTTTCAACTGGAATTATTAGACTGTTACACAGCTGTTTTAGTTGCTGAGAAACTGTTACTGGAAGTAAATGGGTTCTCTCAGACTCAACAAACCTGTCTGATAATACATTCTTCAAGATAATCAGTATCTTCCTTATCTTCAATGAGCTCCAGCATGCCTACAACATGGATGATATAGTTTTGTCATCAGAAATGGAAACTGACTCGGTATATCAACTCCTTATTAAATGAACACCTTCTGTTAAAAGACAGTGTAACAATTGATTACAGTATGAAACATACTGTGCTCAGCTCTAAGTCTTCGTTCAAAGTTCTCCTTGGTCTTTGTCTTAAGCACCACCTCACAAGCACCGATATCTAGCAGGTGCAAAAATAAACAGTTAACTACAAATTAACATACAATTCAACAGGATTTGAAAGCGAGTCATTACACAATGTTGTGGCATACAACAAGTGCAGTAACTGTGATTATTATTCATTCAAAATATTTCCCCGTTTCTGATTGGTTAAAACCACATGCATAATTCACCATAACCAGCTGCTGTTCACCTAATTTGGAAAGAATCTCCGTCATATTGAATAATCAATGATGTCAAAAGTGCAGCCCACTGCAGATTATTGAACCGTTGACCGAGAAAACCTGGGGACGAGATTGTGTTATTTTTGGTGAGCAGAAAAGCAAAGAGCGAAATGGCGAAACTCCTTTAAGAACGGGAAATATTTTGAATGAATAATAAAGCAATTATTGAATTCAGCTTTCGTAGAATATGAAGAATTCTGCAGATCTTGGAGGGTGTTATCCATCTCGGCCTTTGGCCTCTGTGGATAACACCCTCCTTGATCTGCAGAATTCTTCCTATCTTACTCAGCCTCATTCAATAATTGCTAAATATTAAATAGGTTGTTAATTAAAAAACTATTGTCATAATTTTAAAACAAATTAAAAACAAACCAAAAAAGCTCAAGACAAAGGAATAGTTCATCTAGACTTCAAGACATTATTCAATGATGGTTTCACATGTGCCAAAAATATTATCTCAATAATGCTATAGCAACATACGTATAGTCAATCCTTTGTGCTGTTCTCGCAGTCCTCTCAGTTCATCAGACACAAACTGCTTCATGTCACTCACAGTTGACAGGTGTTGTCGTTTCTGTAAAACCAAACATTACTATCAGAACAATACATTACAAACATAACATCTCAAATAAGGTCACTGAGGAAAAGATTGTTCAAGAAGAGAGCAGGTGTTGAACTCAGACAATACATTTGCATAGCTTTATATATAGCGGTATACTCACATCATATCCTGATTGAACATCTTTTGCCTTTTGACTGAGATAACCAAACACATTTGAAAAATGACGATCCCTAATGTCACAGAAAACCTTTAAACAAAACAGAAAAGTAAGTACTTAGAACCAAGCCAGAATTACCCAAGCTATTTTAAAAAGTTAAACTGAAATGAACAAGTCATAATTTTAAAAAAACTATGTGTGGAAATAAACTTGAATACACATGTAATGGTGCGCCAAGTGTGATACCATGATTGCTAGTCTGTATTATTTAGTAAACTTTCAGCAATTTACCTTTATGCATAGAAATTTGCACCTTAATAAGTCAAGCAATAATGTCAACTTTGTACTGTTGCAAGCACCACAAAGCTAATAAAATTATTTTCATTGCATTAATTAGTCAAAGTATTCCAATTACCTTGTCTTGGTCATTTAATAACATCTTAGTTTTTTGATCTTTTCCAGTGACTTCGGAACCAAACTCAACAACACCTATAGGATTGCAAAAAATATTTCATTTTTGATAACTACAGTTACTGTAAGATACTTTAAAGTGGAAAATATTAAAATTTGGCAAAACACAAGCAGCCCAGGTTTTCAATGTGATTGGTTAACTAAAGACAACTATGTGTTGGTAATAAGAATCAATACTAATAAGTCACTTGTTAGCTTTTATAGTTCTCAATCCCTGAAATACCAGTTCTTTCTTTGCAAGCCTTTTTGTTATGATGAGATAATAAGCACTGTCAAGGAACTTACCACTCCTAACGCCAAAGGTGTCATCAATAACTCCAGCATAGGTGACTTGAGAACAGAGTGGAGTAACAAAGTCTACACCTGTTTATAATGTATACAGGAATTGAAGCTCAGAAGAAAAATGCAAGTTTAGGTGGCCCCTTGCAGCTTTTCACAACACACATTGAATTCCAATTCTCCTAAATGTTGATGTGATGAAGGCTTGCATTGGGCTACAGTATGTTAACAATAAAGCATCCACTTCCTATTTCTTTTGTAAAGTAAAGCTAACAAAATGTAATATGCCGTATGTCATAGACCTGTGCACTTCAGTATCAAGCAAAATGACTACATAGTCAACCAGATCATCCATTTATATGACCCAGAATTTTATGTGCCTTAGTAGACTGATATGAGCAGTGCACTTCACATAGACACCTGACATCTGCATTACCCAATCAGGGAGTAAATAGTCAAAATATTACATATTTCTATTGCTCATAGGTGAGCTATTTGAATAATTATTATACAATCTGCTGTATCTGCATTTGGTGCATGGTTTGATCAAACCAGCATTAACTTTATTGCATTCTAGTCTGATTTTTAAAATTATTAAAAATGGTTAATATATTTAGTGGTATAAATTTTATAATAATACTTACTTCTGTCAATGAGGATGAGTGAACCTATCTCAGGTCCATCAACAGGTTTGTACTCTCCTTCCTCTGCTAATGTGTTCTTAATTAGCTCTCCAACCATCTAGAAATTATCAAAAGAACTTGGCTAACTATCAAAAGAAATTTACTGACAAAAATTAATTGATTGACTGATTGATACTTTCAATGATCTGTTAGGACCCTCTTTAATCTACAAGCCTTATTATCCATTTCTATAAATTCTACACATTGTAAACTAAAAAAGAAAGAAAGCAGACTGTCTGTACTGGGTGCCCAGGGTGCTGCTCATCTGAAATTTTTAAAAGAACCCCTAAAAGGTATCAAGATCCTGTTTTGTGGGCGTGGCTTGAGATTTTTTTCACCCCTAAGAGAAACCAATACTGAAACAACACATTATCTCCTGACATATTTTTTTTCAGCTCAATGCCCTAAAAGGTACTGCAGATTAAAGCTTCTAAAGGGTAGGACAAGCACCCATCCTGTTTATATGGGAGTCCGCCCGGGACTGGTTGTCCATGTTCAGTATATACTTGCCAGTATTCTATGTATGGCTTAGAAGTTATATTGGTGAAGAGTAGTTTGACCACTAATTAAACAAGGAATATTTTTAATTAGTAATACCTGAAGATAAAAAATTACTGACTGAGTTACAAGTAAGAGTTTTTAATTTACTTCTTGTACAAGCTCACTAAACTCACTTTTAATTTACTCTTTACCATGACATCAACTTAGACCCACAACAACATAAATTGAGTCTCAGATTGAGAGGTCCAAAACTTTGTGTACTGGAATTTCTAAACTGAGAAGTCCAGGTATAATGCAAGCCAGATTATCTGTATTGTCTTCAACATCTCTCCAATCTATGCAATGTATTTTGTTCTTTAATAATAATATACCTTGGCACAATTTCCTAGTCCATATACACTTGGTATTGTACCATAGAGCTGCTGCAAAGTCGTAAGAGAACGAGCCACAAAAGACAGAGATGTTTGATCCCCATCCTGAAAAATAACATCCCATTAGCTTATAAGGAACAGTTAATTTTCCGTTAGTCAAAAACTGAGGCTTTAAGACCTTTACAACAACTATTAATTCAATTCAGCTAGCAGAAAATTTAGAACTCAGCTCAGAAACACTTGATGTAAATTTATGCCTGCAGCTTTGGTTAATGAAAACTCTCAACTTCTCCCATCTTTTTCATGTTTGGGCAATGACCCATGTTAACATATTAAGTACCATTTTGTTTTTATTTACCGGTAATAGACTTACTTACCAAAAAATAATCTTTTAGAAAACCTGGCAACTCCAGAGTCAACACATCTTCATCCAATGGAATAAACTCCAGTTGAAATTCATCAAAAGATACGTCTAAAATCCAAAAATAATCATAATTTGCTTATCAAACTGTGGGAGGTACTACAACAGCACCATAGTTTGGATGCTATAAGACTTCAAATTGAAAAGACCAAGTTCACAACCGAGTTGGCCTGGGTCATACTAACAATGTTTTCCTAGGCAAGACACATACAAACCATTGATAACTCTTGCAGTTCCTCTTCCCACTCAACTGTACAGATAAGTACTGGTAAGGTAAATTAACCCTGCAGGGAGCATGATCATACAATGCTACACAACTCCTATTATGAAAGGATTACAAGCGGAGCCCCGTACCCATAAAGGGAAATAAAGGAAACCCATGAATTGATTTTCTCATGTTATATTGGCCAGCGGTAGTCCTCGTGGGCACGTACGCACGACAACGGTGGTGGTGGCGGTGGCGGTGGTGGAGTCGCGCAACATGGCGGCCATACTCCAAATAATAGGTTGACAGAGACATGCAGCCTTAGTTTACCGTGTACTTTTTTGATATACGACATCATGTTATGATCAATTGACCCCTGTCAAATTAAGTTATCCACTGACCAGTATCGCGGGCTCAAGTTTGTAGCTCATCGAGGTCACGTGTTTTATTAAAGTTGACCGCTGACCAAGTGCTGGTTTTCGATTGGATCGCGGGCTCATGTCAGGTTTACTTGTTGAAACAGAGCCGGGTTTTTCGGAAGCCTGTTAAGGTGATTCCTCAGTTTTACATTGCGCATCCCTACTGCACACGATTTTTGCGTCATTAGCGCGCGCAAATTAGCCGGTGCACGTACACAACAAAAGAAATTTCCCTCAAGCTAAGCTCTATAACGAAAAAATTGTTCGTTTTCTTTTAAACGAGCATGGTGACCTACATTTTTTATTGCAAAATAATAGTGTACACATTATCCTCTTGAATTTAAAAGAAAACTAAAAAGTTTTATCGGAAGGAAAAAAAGATATAGGTGAAAGAGTGCACGAAACCGTTACTCTGTGATGCAAATTATGACCGCAAAAATAACGACTCTACGAATGCTTTATGTCCACATCGTCTCAAATAGTGTGATGTTTCCACAAATTTTATATGATATTGTTCTATATGCTCGACACTTTCTCCCTGTCAAGTTTTTTCCTGAGTATTACTTTTATAAACTATATTTCGAGCTACTGCAAAATGTAACGTGGACCGATGAATAGCGCGCGTGATTAGCACAAGTACAGGCAGAAATGAGGAAAGATTGGCCCATCACATCTCTTAAACGAGAATGGTGACCTATCATTTTTATTGTATTTTTCGAAAAAGTGCTTGGTAGAGAACGTTCAGGGAAAGTTTCAAAATAATTCATCAGTAACTTTTATTTCCGCCTCACCTTAACTCTAATCCAGGTTTAAAAGTAAACCCCATTATAACTGTTTCTTCTCTGCAAATGTTTTTTTGTGTGTATCAGTTTTGTGATTATTAAACTCAAAATAGAAAGCCAAACAAAACCCCACTGCAAAGTTACAAAACTCAAATCAAAATTAATTCAACCTTATCCTAAGTTAGCCTAATCGGGCTACAGGAGCTCCGCTTTTAGGGTGACCTAAATCTATATATTAGAGATGTGAAAAAGGATTAACCCTTTAATGCCCAATAGTGACTTATAGATTTTACTCTGTCTAACACCAGACGATTTTACTCTGTCTAACGCCAGACGATTTTACTCTGTCTAACGCCAGACGATTTTACTCTGTCTAACACCAGACAATTTTACTCGTCAAAGGGAGACCCCTTGGGTACTAAAGGGTTACAAAACTATCTCCTTTAATATAATTGTGGCCTTGGCTAGTTGGATGTAATTCGATCACATAACTATTGTTACAGTATTAATATCATCTTTAGGGTTAGGGTTATGTTTAATTACCTCCATAGACTCCCTCCTGCTCTAAAATCATCTCACAGGAATACAACTGCAAAAACCAATTATTTAACAATTATGGTAAACAGATTGACAAAGAGAATTGCCTAAAATAATTTATTATATGTACCGAGTCACATGTTAACATCTGCCTTCAACCGATGGCGGGTCTAAAACACAGGTCACGGGTCATTGTTTTACTAATACTGGAACAACCTTAAACTTTTACTAATACTTACCTTAAGGACGTTCGCGCTAACTGTTTCTGCGCATCCTTACTGCGCAGGCAAATTGACATGCCACGTCATCCATGAGCGAGCATGCTAAGTCATAAAATAAACAAATGATAGGGCAGATGGCCATTGCTAGAGCTTTGTCTGGATTTAACGATCTTAGACGTACTGTGACCCCAATTTTTCTTTTGATGGATCATTTTCTCTATTGATTTTCTACTTTTAGGGAAAAAATAAAGAAAATCTATCTACTAGAACTTTGAATTTTTGGCAAAATGCACCATCGAATTCCGTTCTTCTTAGCTCCTCTTGCATGTGTTTGGCGGTTTCAAGTGCCTCTTAAGGACGTTCGCTCCCATTGCTACTGCGCATCTCTAGTGCGCACGCTATTCATTGGTCACGCGCGTGACACGTCATTTTCAAGCGCGCGCACCGATTAGAAAACTCAACAAAATACAGAGCTGATGACCTTTGCGTTAACTTTGTGTACGAATATTTTTGTTGGATGCTCGGTGACCCCCACTTTTTTTTCGGCAGATCACTTCCTTTTCTGATTCTTTCCATTATACTGAAAAACTAAAAAATCTGTACGTGGGAAGTTTTAATTATTTCTCATATACTATTCAAATAGGGTCAAATTGGTACATGGATACAGGTGTGCGTAACTTAGAAGTTGTATTTTTTTAAGGCTAATTCTAGCTGATTTAATGGAATATGTAGCAAAGATCTATCAAATAGGCCTATATATGCTGTGTTAAACACACACAACTTAGATATCATGATTCTTCAACTTAAATGATCTGTGATGCGCCTTATCTTCAAAACGAGTTCAGTGACCCCCGATTTTTTTTACGTTTTTCATCTAATCTTATCATTTTCTACCTGCAGTCAAAGTTTTAAAAAATCTGTACGGGGGAAGTTTTTGGGCGCAAACATCCTTAAAGGGTTAAATTTAGTGAAAATGTTAGTAATATTTGGAACTATTTATGCAACAGACCAACTTTTTCAAAATATGACAAGATTGTTTGCCTCCGTTGACTCACATTCGATATTTCTAACTATAAACCCCTGTAGACCGTGCTCAATTATATAGGACAATTTTTCGAAATCAGTATAGTTTACCACATGCTTTATCTCTGAAGCGAAGACGTTGACCCCCAATTTTTTTTGCATTTCTGACACAAGTATCTCATTATCTGCCTGTAGTAAAAATTTAAAAAAATTCTATCAACTGGAAAATTTGCGCGCAAGCATCCTTAAGCCTAAACATTGCCTTAGTAATAATAATAATAATATTTAAAGTGGTACTATGATAAAAATCGCATGTTTCCTATTGAAGCCATTTTAAAACATAAACAAGTAGTCTGTATGAGAAGAAAAATGCCGTTTGCAAATATCTGAATTAGTTCCGGAGATATTTAAGTTTGAAAATGTGCAAAATATGCAAATGAGATTACTGATGACGTCATACACTCAGCCCAATATTATCTCAAGTACATAAATAGAGCTATCTTGGCCAATTTTCAGCACAGATCATTGAAACTTGGCAGGCTAACAGTTCTATAGGAAACACACCCATGGCTATAAAAATTATGTTCCCATGGCAATTCACTCTGTCCCAGTCCCCACCCACTTGATTTCAATATGTTAGTGATTTTCAGCTCGAAAAACGCTAAACAGGGCCACAAACTGGAGCTAACATATTTATATGCCTGCTGGATCATACATACGAGGCACCATTTGCAAATATGAAAATAGAATGCTGAAGGAGGACAGAAATGCCTTTAATATTGGGGAGGTCTGGCTCATATTGTGTTGCACCTTTATTAGAACCTTACTGCAAAGAATCAAACCTTTCTGTTACAAATTGGCCGAGATATCTTTTTTCATCATATTTGATCAAAATTTGGTTGAGTATATGACGTCATCACTTGGCTAATTTGCATGTTTTAAAAACTTGAATATCTCTGGAACGAAAAGAGATATTTGAAAAAAGTAAACGGCATTTTTCTTCTCATACAGACTACTTGTTTATGTTTTAAAATGGCTTCAATAGGAAACATGCGATTTTTATCATAGTACCACTTTAAATATTATTATTATTATTACTAAGGCAATGTTTAGGCTTAAGGATGCTTGCGCGCAAATTTTCCAGTTGATAGAATTTTTTTAAATTTTTACTACAGGCAGATAATGAGATACTTGTGTCAGAAATGCAAAAAAAATTGGGGGTCAACGTCTTCGCTTCAGAGATAAAGCATGTGGTAAACTATACTGATTTCGAAAAATTGTCCTATATAATTGAGCACGGTCTACAGGGGTTTATAGTTAGAAATATCGAATGTGAGTCAACGGAGGCAAACAATCTTGTCATATTTTGAAAAAGTTGGTCTGTTGCATAAATAGTTCCAAATATTACTAACATTTTCACTAAATTTAACCCTTTAAGGATGTTTGCGCCCAAAAACTTCCCCCGTACAGATTTTTTTAAAACTTTGACTGCAGGTAGAAAATGATAAGATTAGATGAAAAACGTAAAAAAAATCGGGGGTCACTGAACTCGTTTTGAAGATAAGGCGCATCACAGATCATTTAAGTTGAAGAATCATGATATCTAAGTTGTGTGTGTTTAACACAGCATATATAGGCCTATTTGATAGATCTTTGCTACATATTCCATTAAATCAGCTAGAATTAGCCTTAAAAAAATACAACTTCTAAGTTACGCACACCTGTATCCATGTACCAATTTGACCCTATTTGAATAGTATATGAGAAATAATTAAAACTTCCCACGTACAGATTTTTTTAGTTTTTCAGTATAATGGAAAGAATCAGAAAAGGAAGTGATCTGCCGAAAAAAAAGTGGGGGTCACCGAGCATCCAACAAAAATATTCGTACACAAAGTTAACGCAAAGGTCATCAGCTCTGTATTTTGTTGAGTTTTCTAATCGGTGCGCGCGCTTGAAAATGACGTGTCACGCGCGTGACCAATGAATAGCGTGCGCACTAGAGATGCGCAGTAGCAATGGGAGCGAACGTCCTTAAGAGGCACTTGAAACCGCCAAACACATGCAAGAGGAGCTAAGAAGAACGGAATTCGATGGTGCATTTTGCCAAAAATTCAAAGTTCTAGTAGATAGATTTTCTTTATTTTTTCCCTAAAAGTAGAAAATCAATAGAGAAAATGATCCATCAAAAGAAAAATTGGGGTCACAGTACGTCTAAGATCGTTAAATCCAGACAAAGCTCTAGCAATGGCCATCTGCCCTATCATTTGTTTATTTTATGACTTAGCATGCTCGCTCATGGATGACGTGGCATGTCAATTTGCCTGCGCAGTAAGGATGCGCAGAAACAGTTAGCGCGAACGTCCTTAAGGTAAGTATTAGTAAAAGTTTAAGGTTGTTCCAGTATTAGTAAAACAATGACCCGTGACCTGTGTTTTAGACCCGCCATCGGTTGAAGGCAGATGTTAACATGTGACTCGGTACATATAATAAATTATTTTAGGCAATTCTCTTTGTCAATCTGTTTACCATAATTGTTAAATAATTGGTTTTTGCAGTTGTATTCCTGTGAGATGATTTTAGAGCAGGAGGGAGTCTATGGAGGTAATTAAACATAACCCTAACCCTAAAGATGATATTAATACTGTAACAATAGTTATGTGATCGAATTACATCCAACTAGCCAAGGCCACAATTATATTAAAGGAGATAGTTTTGTAACCCTTTAGTACCCAAGGGGTCTCCCTTTGACGAGTAAAATTGTCTGGTGTTAGACAGAGTAAAATCGTCTGGCGTTAGACAGAGTAAAATCGTCTGGCGTTAGACAGAGTAAAATCGTCTGGTGTTAGACAGAGTAAAATCTATAAGTCACTATTGGGCATTAAAGGGTTAATCCTTTTTCACATCTCTAATATATAGATTTAGGTCACCCTAAAAGCGGAGCTCCTGTAGCCCGATTAGGCTAACTTAGGATAAGGTTGAATTAATTTTGATTTGAGTTTTGTAACTTTGCAGTGGGGTTTTGTTTGGCTTTCTATTTTGAGTTTAATAATCACAAAACTGATACACACAAAAAAACATTTGCAGAGAAGAAACAGTTATAATGGGGTTTACTTTTAAACCTGGATTAGAGTTAAGGTGAGGCGGAAATAAAAGTTACTGATGAATTATTTTGAAACTTTCCCTGAACGTTCTCTACCAAGCACTTTTTCGAAAAATACAATAAAAATGATAGGTCACCATTCTCGTTTAAGAGATGTGATGGGCCAATCTTTCCTCATTTCTGCCTGTACTTGTGCTAATCACGCGCGCTATTCATCGGTCCACGTTACATTTTGCAGTAGCTCGAAATATAGTTTATAAAAGTAATACTCAGGAAAAAACTTGACAGGGAGAAAGTGTCGAGCATATAGAACAATATCATATAAAATTTGTGGAAACATCACACTATTTGAGACGATGTGGACATAAAGCATTCGTAGAGTCGTTATTTTTGCGGTCATAATTTGCATCACAGAGTAACGGTTTCGTGCACTCTTTCACCTATATCTTTTTTTCCTTCCGATAAAACTTTTTAGTTTTCTTTTAAATTCAAGAGGATAATGTGTACACTATTATTTTGCAATAAAAAATGTAGGTCACCATGCTCGTTTAAAAGAAAACGAACAATTTTTTCGTTATAGAGCTTAGCTTGAGGGAAATTTCTTTTGTTGTGTACGTGCACCGGCTAATTTGCGCGCGCTAATGACGCAAAAATCGTGTGCAGTAGGGATGCGCAATGTAAAACTGAGGAATCACCTTAACAGGCTTCCGAAAAACCCGGCTCTGTTTCAACAAGTAAACCTGACATGAGCCCGCGATCCAATCGAAAACCAGCACTTGGTCAGCGGTCAACTTTAATAAAACACGTGACCTCGATGAGCTACAAACTTGAGCCCGCGATACTGGTCAGTGGATAACTTAATTTGACAGGGGTCAATTGATCATAACATGATGTCGTATATCAAAAAAGTACACGGTAAACTAAGGCTGCATGTCTCTGTCAACCTATTATTTGGAGTATGGCCGCCATGTTGCGCGACTCCACCACCGCCACCGCCACCACCACCGTTGTCGTGCGTACGTGCCCACGAGGACTACCGCTGGCCAATATAACATGAGAAAATCAATTCATGGGTTTCCTTTATTTCCCTTTATGGGTACGGGGCTCCGCTTGTAATCCTTTCATAATAGGAGTTGTGTAGCATTGTATGATCATGCTCCCTGCAGGGTTAATTTACCTTACCAGTACTTATCTGTACAGTTGAGTGGGAAGAGGAACTGCAAGAGTTATCAATGGTTTGTATGTGTCTTGCCTAGGAAAACATTGTTAGTATGACCCAGGCCAACTCGGTTGTGAACTTGGTCTTTTCAATTTGAAGTCTTATAGCATCCAAACTATGGTGCTGTTGTAGTACCTCCCACAGTTTGATAAGCAAATTATGATTATTTTTGGATTTTAGACGTATCTTTTGATGAATTTCAACTGGAGTTTATTCCATTGGATGAAGATGTGTTGACTCTGGAGTTGCCAGGTTTTCTAAAAGATTATTTTTTGGTAAGTAAGTCTATTACCGGTAAATAAAAACAAAATGGTACTTAATATGTTAACATGGGTCATTGCCCAAACATGAAAAAGATGGGAGAAGTTGAGAGTTTTCATTAACCAAAGCTGCAGGCATAAATTTACATCAAGTGTTTCTGAGCTGAGTTCTAAATTTTCTGCTAGCTGAATTGAATTAATAGTTGTTGTAAAGGTCTTAAAGCCTCAGTTTTTGACTAACGGAAAATTAACTGTTCCTTATAAGCTAATGGGATGTTATTTTTCAGGATGGGGATCAAACATCTCTGTCTTTTGTGGCTCGTTCTCTTACGACTTTGCAGCAGCTCTATGGTACAATACCAAGTGTATATGGACTAGGAAATTGTGCCAAGGTATATTATTATTAAAGAACAAAATACATTGCATAGATTGGAGAGATGTTGAAGACAATACAGATAATCTGGCTTGCATTATACCTGGACTTCTCAGTTTAGAAATTCCAGTACACAAAGTTTTGGACCTCTCAATCTGAGACTCAATTTATGTTGTTGTGGGTCTAAGTTGATGTCATGGTAAAGAGTAAATTAAAAGTGAGTTTAGTGAGCTTGTACAAGAAGTAAATTAAAAACTCTTACTTGTAACTCAGTCAGTAATTTTTTATCTTCAGGTATTACTAATTAAAAATATTCCTTGTTTAATTAGTGGTCAAACTACTCTTCACCAATATAACTTCTAAGCCATACATAGAATACTGGCAAGTATATACTGAACATGGACAACCAGTCCCGGGCGGACTCCCATATAAACAGGATGGGTGCTTGTCCTACCCTTTAGAAGCTTTAATCTGCAGTACCTTTTAGGGCATTGAGCTGAAAAAAAATATGTCAGGAGATAATGTGTTGTTTCAGTATTGGTTTCTCTTAGGGGTGAAAAAAATCTCAAGCCACGCCCACAAAACAGGATCTTGATACCTTTTAGGGGTTCTTTTAAAAATTTCAGATGAGCAGCACCCTGGGCACCCAGTACAGACAGTCTGCTTTCTTTCTTTTTTAGTTTACAATGTGTAGAATTTATAGAAATGGATAATAAGGCTTGTAGATTAAAGAGGGTCCTAACAGATCATTGAAAGTATCAATCAGTCAATCAATTAATTTTTGTCAGTAAATTTCTTTTGATAGTTAGCCAAGTTCTTTTGATAATTTCTAGATGGTTGGAGAGCTAATTAAGAACACATTAGCAGAGGAAGGAGAGTACAAACCTGTTGATGGACCTGAGATAGGTTCACTCATCCTCATTGACAGAAGTAAGTATTATTATAAAATTTATACCACTAAATATATTAACCATTTTTAATAATTTTAAAAATCAGACTAGAATGCAATAAAGTTAATGCTGGTTTGATCAAACCATGCACCAAATGCAGATACAGCAGATTGTATAATAATTATTCAAATAGCTCACCTATGAGCAATAGAAATATGTAATATTTTGACTATTTACTCCCTGATTGGGTAATGCAGATGTCAGGTGTCTATGTGAAGTGCACTGCTCATATCAGTCTACTAAGGCACATAAAATTCTGGGTCATATAAATGGATGATCTGGTTGACTATGTAGTCATTTTGCTTGATACTGAAGTGCACAGGTCTATGACATACGGCATATTACATTTTGTTAGCTTTACTTTACAAAAGAAATAGGAAGTGGATGCTTTATTGTTAACATACTGTAGCCCAATGCAAGCCTTCATCACATCAACATTTAGGAGAATTGGAATTCAATGTGTGTTGTGAAAAGCTGCAAGGGGCCACCTAAACTTGCATTTTTCTTCTGAGCTTCAATTCCTGTATACATTATAAACAGGTGTAGACTTTGTTACTCCACTCTGTTCTCAAGTCACCTATGCTGGAGTTATTGATGACACCTTTGGCGTTAGGAGTGGTAAGTTCCTTGACAGTGCTTATTATCTCATCATAACAAAAAGGCTTGCAAAGAAAGAACTGGTATTTCAGGGATTGAGAACTATAAAAGCTAACAAGTGACTTATTAGTATTGATTCTTATTACCAACACATAGTTGTCTTTAGTTAACCAATCACATTGAAAACCTGGGCTGCTTGTGTTTTGCCAAATTTTAATATTTTCCACTTTAAAGTATCTTACAGTAACTGTAGTTATCAAAAATGAAATATTTTTTGCAATCCTATAGGTGTTGTTGAGTTTGGTTCCGAAGTCACTGGAAAAGATCAAAAAACTAAGATGTTATTAAATGACCAAGACAAGGTAATTGGAATACTTTGACTAATTAATGCAATGAAAATAATTTTATTAGCTTTGTGGTGCTTGCAACAGTACAAAGTTGACATTATTGCTTGACTTATTAAGGTGCAAATTTCTATGCATAAAGGTAAATTGCTGAAAGTTTACTAAATAATACAGACTAGCAATCATGGTATCACACTTGGCGCACCATTACATGTGTATTCAAGTTTATTTCCACACATAGTTTTTTTAAAATTATGACTTGTTCATTTCAGTTTAACTTTTTAAAATAGCTTGGGTAATTCTGGCTTGGTTCTAAGTACTTACTTTTCTGTTTTGTTTAAAGGTTTTCTGTGACATTAGGGATCGTCATTTTTCAAATGTGTTTGGTTATCTCAGTCAAAAGGCAAAAGATGTTCAATCAGGATATGATGTGAGTATACCGCTATATATAAAGCTATGCAAATGTATTGTCTGAGTTCAACACCTGCTCTCTTCTTGAACAATCTTTTCCTCAGTGACCTTATTTGAGATGTTATGTTTGTAATGTATTGTTCTGATAGTAATGTTTGGTTTTACAGAAACGACAACACCTGTCAACTGTGAGTGACATGAAGCAGTTTGTGTCTGATGAACTGAGAGGACTGCGAGAACAGCACAAAGGATTGACTATACGTATGTTGCTATAGCA
Source organism: Platygyra sinensis (assembly GCA_019787425.1). NCBI lineage: Eukaryota > Metazoa > Cnidaria > Anthozoa > Scleractinia > Merulinidae > Platygyra > Platygyra sinensis. The sequence goes on from JAHPZR010034405.1 coordinate 23,248, forward strand.
TTATTGAGATAATATTTTTGGCACATGTGAAACCATCATTGAATAATGTCTTGAAGTCTAGATGAACTATTCCTTTGTCTTGAGCTTTTTTGGTTTGTTTTTAATTTGTTTTAAAATTATGACAATAGTTTTTTAATTAACAACCTATTTAATATTTAGCAATTATTGAATGAGGCTGAGTAAGATAGGAAGAATTCTGCAGATCAAGGAGGGTGTTATCCACAGAGGCCAAAGGCCGAGATGGATAACACCCTCCAAGATCTGCAGAATTCTTCATATTCTACGAAAGCTGAATTCAATAATTGCTTTATTATTCATTCAAAATATTTCCCGTTCTTAAAGGAGTTTCGCCATTTCGCTCTTTGCTTTTCTGCTCACCAAAAATAACACAATCTCGTCCCCAGGTTTTCTCGGTCAACGGTTCAATAATCTGCAGTGGGCTGCACTTTTGACATCATTGATTATTCAATATGACGGAGATTCTTTCCAAATTAGGTGAACAGCAGCTGGTTATGGTGAATTATGCATGTGGTTTTAACCAATCAGAAACGGGGAAATATTTTGAATGAATAATAATCACAGTTACTGCACTTGTTGTATGCCACAACATTGTGTAATGACTCGCTTTCAAATCCTGTTGAATTGTATGTTAATTTGTAGTTAACTGTTTATTTTTGCACCTGCTAGATATCGGTGCTTGTGAGGTGGTGCTTAAGACAAAGACCAAGGAGAACTTTGAACGAAGACTTAGAGCTGAGCACAGTATGTTTCATACTGTAATCAATTGTTACACTGTCTTTTAACAGAAGGTGTTCATTTAATAAGGAGTTGATATACCGAGTCAGTTTCCATTTCTGATGACAAAACTATATCATCCATGTTGTAGGCATGCTGGAGCTCATTGAAGATAAGGAAGATACTGATTATCTTGAAGAATGTATTATCAGACAGGTTTGTTGAGTCTGAGAGAACCCATTTACTTCCAGTAACAGTTTCTCAGCAACTAAAACAGCTGTGTAACAGTCTAATAATTCCAGTTGAAAAACATAAACAATTAATGGTGTACAACAAGCCCAAACAGCATCTTTGTACAAGACTACACTGTAATGTGAACCAGCAGCTATCATTTGTGATTCTGACGTTTCTAGTGAGTTGATTAATAGGTTTTTTGTAAAAAAGATAAACAGAAGATAATGCACTTGTGGAAATAGATCATGAGCACCTCGTAAGTGCAAATCAAAGTTTTGAGGATTTTTGTTACATACAGTGCTCAAAATTGTGGAATTATTCATGAAATATACATCTCAGCAACTGAATAATAACTTTAATTCAATTATAAGGATAGTCGTGATTTTAATGTATTCCTGCTCAACAGGTGAATTCATTCAAAACACTTCAACTCTTATGTTTGCTATCTTTAACTCGCGGAGGTGAGCTTCTAGAGTTACTTATTTTTTGGTTGTATTTTTTTGTTCTTATTATGGATAAAGTGCCCGACATTTTGCTCTTTTAATGCAACTGTTAAAAGGTTTTATTGAAAAAAATCTGTAACATTCCTGTACAGTTGCTAGTGCATTTCAACTCAAAGCCGCGACGATAGTTTTTGTTTGATTGTGGAAAATGAAAATCTTTAAGAGGATAACAGCACTTAGATGCGTCTGTGAACTATTAAAATTTTCCACACGGCCCCACTGACACAGAGTTCCGTAATTTTTTTAATGAAGAAATAAACACTGGAAATACAGTAGTCCAGTTGAGGACCTCTATCTATGGAGCGACTCTTTTGTGTGCAAGCTCTTTTGATACGCACTTATGTTTTTATCCGCTCCATTGTTTTAAAGAAACCTGGAAATAAATTTCCTTTACTTTGTTTTCCTTATTTCTTCTTGTACGGGGTACTTGTCTGCTGTCTATGTTTTAACTTTTACTCTTGACCTTTCAGGGATTGAACCCAAACTGTACCATAACCTAAAACACAAGTTTCTTCAGGTACACTGGTGGATGAGATTTAATTTTGCAATTAAGTTTTTTTTTCAACGTTGCGCGATCAAGGAGCTACATTGTTCAACCTTTTTCGGCGTGAACATGTATGGCAGTTATGAATCCGAGATAATGTCTTTTTGTTATCAGTTATAGCCAGAGTTAGCAACATGCAGTTAACAAAGTAGAAATGTAAAGCTTCCGTTCTTTTTTTGTTTAGAACAAAAACCTTCAAGGTAACAAACATATTACTTACATGTGTGATTGATTTTGTTTTTCACATTTTGTTTTTCATTTTGTAGAGTTTTGGTCATGATCACATGCTTACCTTTAGTGCTCTCAAACAACTGGGACTTTACACTGAACTTGATGTAAGTATTTCATTTATCTCCTAACACAGTTTAAGTACGTTTGACACATCTTCTAAAAGCCTCGAGAAAAATCGAACAACAAACCGTCTTCATAAAAGAGAATCGAAAGTAAGATCGACGTCAGTATACAGGATTCAAGGTTAGACTGTAGGATGGCAAAGTCTAAGATGGAGGATTTTCTTTTGCTACTTAATATTAAATTTTACACTCTTATTATTTCATTAGAAAAAAGGCACATTCAAGAGTCTGAGCAAACGGCTAAACCTAGTAAGTATCTAAAAAACTTAACTTCAACTTGTAAAACTTGTTAACTAAAGGTGACTAAAAGAGAAGTGGTTAAAACAGATAGACATACAAACAATATTGACTCGGACTGCCAAGATAGACAATGTGTCTTCACACAGGACCCATCGTGTCGTTTGGATTGCCATTGAGAGAGGTTTGATATCAGACATATCACCGCAGTAATGATATTTTAACAGGTGCCAAAGGATGTTGAGAAGGTGGACCTAAAGAAGCCACAAGAGATGGCGTATGTGTTCAGTGGTGCCTACACTCCCATCTCCTGCAGGATTGTGGAGCAGGTCTGTGTTCTATCTACATACCGTGATAAGTGACCGCTCAATAACTACTGTTTTAGTTTAGATTTCTTTCACTTGTTACGGGACAATTTGTATAGGTAATTGTGTGCAACTATTAAAAGGAATTGCAATACGAGTGAGATTTGAAAATTCTATTAAAATTGCACGGGCCTTCCAAAGAATTTTTAAATATCACTCTAATTAGTGGCGGTTTCGTACGATTAGTCAGTTTTTAAGAGACTGGGAAGATTATGAACTGAGCGCCGCAGCCCACTGTAATGCAACCTAAAAATTAACGAAAAGTTGGCCTGCTCTCAGCCACTCGCAATGGCCCGACTTATACTAGAGACGGATCATCCGTCTAGGACAAGCTTGGGCAAAGAACGGTACCTCGTCTGATAATCCGGGCAAGCAGACGGATCATCCATCCAGACCAGCTATCGCGATAGTGCGTCTTGTCAGACGAATCATTGTAGTTTACTCGTCAAGACGGATGATCTGTCGCTGTGTATAAATGCGGGAAGAGGACGAACTATTCACGAAAACTACGCCGTGTTACTAAGAAGCCAGAGGCTGTTTTCAATAAACTATAAACTCGGTGTAAACACGAGACCAGTCACACGACACACCGATAGTTCGTCACATAGTCCTTCCCGTATTTATACTAGACGGATGATCCTTCTCGACAGATGATCCGTCTGGACGGATGATCCGTCTCCAGTATAAATCAGGCCAATGTAGTAATATTTTCTCCATCTTGTAATAAGATGGAATAATTGTTTTTTTTTTGTGACTGGACAATAACAATCGGAAACTCAAGAAAGCTGGTATCATGCAAAAACCAGCTTTTTTCGTTTGATATTGAACTTTGAAAATGGAAACTATTTGCCAAAGTATTTCTTTCTTCTTTTTTTAGGTTCTGTCAACTGGAATGCCTGTTTTTGAAGAAATGTCTAGATTATTAGGTGTCGATGTTTACTCGTCGCGTATGGTACCTTCTGCAAGATGTAAGCTAACTAATGAGCAAAGGAAACACACCCCAAGCGGGTTAGGCCGGCAAACTAAATCTATGCAATATTTGCTTTTCTCCATCTTGCTTTAATTAATTTCATCGTAGTTAGTTGTCTTAGTTTTTAAAATATCTCCTGATAATATTTTAATATGTACTTAGAAGGGCGGTGAAGCATATTTTGCTGGTTAACAAAACGCGAGATAAGATTCACTTCATTCCTTGTTTATGTATTCCAGTGTCTTTTTAATAAGATATTCATTTTTGTTTTCTACTAAATTTTGTTTTCATTCTCCTTTAGATTCCAGTACAAATGAATCTCCAGGATCAAAATGTAAACTAGTCATGTTTCTTGGCGGTTGTACCTTCTCTGAAATTTCAGCGCTCAGGCTTCTGGCCTCCAAGTTAGGTAATTGCGGTTTGCCTTATTGTTTTTAACTTTGAACATTGCAACTTCGTGTCCATTTTTTTGGTAACACTACATGGGTGCTAATCGTACTTTTCACGAGAGGGAGCTCAAGAGTGTTTCTTAAATCCTCTCGGTGTTCTTCGGTGATGAAAGATTACTTGTAATTATATAGCTGTTTTCAGGACGGTCAAAAGAAGGAGATTTGTGCAGTTTTAAGGGAGCAACCACTGAGAGTTGTGAATGTTTTGTATTCTTCAAAGAGAGTGAAAGATGATCCGGAATGGCATTTAGGTCACGTTGTTTTAAACGCGTTTATACGCGTTGCTCCGAAGCTCTGTCCACACTACGTCGTAGAAAATTGGAAAAACGGCTGTTTCACTCTGAAACACATCAAATGTCTACCATCCACACTACGCCGGAGGAAACGTGTCAATAACCGGTTGTGTTTGAATAAAACTCGGTCAGGGAAGTCACATGATAATGTATCGCTTTCAAGCTCCGTTTTCAAAATGCTTTCCTTCCACACGAAAACTCAACGCCAGTGTTTTTAAATTCCTCCGGTTTGAAGAGCGTTTTCGTAGTCAAGAGTTCCTTATCGTGACGGATTAGTGAGGACAGCTGGCTAACCGCGGAAATAGAGCTCTGTTTTCAAATACCTTCGGCGTGGTGTGGAAATCAACTAGAGAATTAACAAAAAGTATTTCAGTAAAAAGCAACATATATTTTTCTATTAGCTCGATCTTTTCGACAATTATTTTGAAAGTAACAGGTGACGTTTTTATATTACTTTTGTTTCCACCACAGGATATCGAATAATAGTCGCCACAACAGCAATTATAAACGGCACTCGACTGTTGGAGTCTCTATCATAGACTAAAACGTACTACCAAGAGGCGAGTTCCTTCACGACGCTCGTGTCCATAGCAATCTGCTGTGGATATTTACACATGGTGTTTCACACATACCAGATACATTTTACTACGATTACATAGCAATCACGTTTAGCCGTGGAGGACAGTAAAACTGGACCGAAGACGGATTATAGTTCTGTCGAGATTATAGCATACAGACATTCCGTTCTGGTCGTCAAAGGACATAGGGTCCCAATTTGTGGCAGGTGCAAGTCATCTCTTCTCAAGATCGTCGACGGCCGCCATTCATAATCTGGAGCCATAAGCATACGGCCGAGCGAGTGTCAAGAAACCGGCAATTCCACGGTGTACGAGTTAACAGAAATTGCATACAGCCCAGCCATTAATGATCTGTAATAAGCCGAATATCAGGCTTTTCTTACTCCCGGGGTAGGCAGGATTTCCTCCCTACCCCCTTGGTATGGACGGCCTGATTACTCAGGATAGATCTAGAACGAATTTGTTTTCACTTCGTTAATGGAGAGCTTAACGTAGACCGTTTTACAGCTGTTCCGAACGGCTTTAAATATTGTAATACAATAACCAGTTAGGGAAGATAAAAGAATCATGTTGTGACACGATATGTCCGTCTTCGTTATTTTCGAAAACAAAGATTTCTAACCGCTCGAGACAGTATTTCATCGCATTTCAAAACACCTCGACGTTCGTCAAAATTATTGATTATGCGTCGTATTGTCAACACTTAATAATAGTAATAATAATAATAATAATAATAATAATAATAATAATAATAATAATAATAATAATAATAATAATTCATTAACACTTCCAAATGTTTGGAAATTTCACGAACCATGGTCTCTTATATTTGATGCAACCGCGAACACGCGTGCAAAACGTCTGCCCATGCGCAAGGTCTCTATTTTCAAAATAGGAATTGCGAATGCGAACTTCACAACAAGAACGGCTTTTTTGAGCTAAAATCGAACTTTATTAGCATCCACAACTTCAAAGCAGGAAACATTAAACCTCCAGGTATGCACTGGAGCAAGGATTTCTAGAAAGTTCGCGGAGATCGTGCAAGAAAGCCGCTCATTTAGACAAATTCGTGCATCGCCGTTCTCAGTGTTTACGTTCGATTTCAGAATGAAACAAAAGCGAGCGTGGACTTTCAAACATGATTTTCGCCTTTGGTGCAAGGAGGAAAGTATGTGGTGCAAAAGAGTGAAACTAAAGCAATTAATAAACTTTGTGTTCGTGAAATTCTAAGCTTATCTTTTGTGTGTGGAGCTTACTTTTTTGAGTTTCGCGGCTGGAATCTAGTTTGTTTTGATATCGCGTATAATTTCAATGGCAAATTCGCGCCGGAAGTAGGGAAGGCACGCATGCGCACTGCGTTTTTTACGCGTGTTGCAACCGCGTCTTGTTACGCCGTAACGAGTCTATGAAGGCGATATCTCAAGCGGTAACCCTTGTCAGAGCAAATTGTTACTCCGGCCGTTCTTTTTTTACAAATCAATAATTAGTCAGAACTTAATTTTTTCACTGGGTAACCTTTTTTTTAGGCCGGCAGGGGGGGGGGAAGGGCGGGGGGGGGAAGGGAGGGGGGAAGAGGTTAAGTCCCGCCCAATCCCTTTTCCCAACACCGGGGACAGTGAAATACATCTACCGAAAACCGGCCGAAAACCACTGACCAGTTTCCAGCTCCGTAGCTTTCCATTGTGAAGAAGAGTAAAGCCGCGAAGTCGAGTACTTCTATCCAGTGTTCGACCACAGTGAGAAACTTGTGCTTGAGATTACTGATCTTTCGGTCACATTCCTCACGGGCCAGTCAGTTTGCTTCTTGGGGATGTTTATGTAAAGTAGTTACCCAAGTAGCGAACTGCCCGACACGAGTGTAAACAGGTGAAGGAAGGGGGTAAAAGTGCACCAAAGCTTTTCGTAATATAAAATCAAGACTGACGCCTTCACTTCTAAAAGTAACCGAACAGAACTATCATCTATAAAACAGCAAGTCATCAGAAATATTTGTTATTTTATTGAGCATGGACTAGTTGGCTCGGCTTACACAGAGTGTGTAGAATGATGTTTTAAATACATTACGTTCATCGTGTAACAAAACTACTCCAAGCTGCGATAATTGTCTAGCAGCTCCGGTTTTATTTTTGTCATTTAGAGTTGACTATCTTCTGTAAAAATTCACATCTCAATGTTAAGGTACAAGATAAGTACACAAATGGCCATAACAAACGATATCCCAGAAAAAACCCTAAGTCGAGCAAGGCACCACAATTGTGCACCCATATAATTCACTTGCAATTCATACCTACCCTATATATTAAGAATCTGCATCCAGAAACTTCTAAAATGCTCTTTTACATAATACACCTAATTGAAATTTATTTTTTGTGACTGCAGCACAGCAATATAGTCACGTGACAAACTACAATACAAATCTATTCGCCATGACCAACACCCACAGTTACACTTCTTAAAGCCTTTTCACCCCCCAAAAAAGAAAGAAACGGATTTTCCTTGGAAACACAATGAAATGGAACGAAACAAAACTCAATGCTATCTGGTGGTTCCGTGTGTGAACAACACGTTACCTCTGAACAGGCGTGTGAAGTTCTCTAAGCAGATTTGCGTGTTATCGTCACCTGACTACAAATACCGGAAGTCATTTCGTTTTTCTTTACTATTTAAATTTTAAAGCCTCAGTGGGTTTTTTTTAAATCACAGTTTAACCTAAATACATTAAGAAACAGAAACAGTGAAAGATTCTGGTAGTTATAGTCAAATGACGCCGTCGTGCAAATCGACTTTTACGACGACAACCAACGAAATGGAAAAATAACAATAAAAAACAATTCAACAACAAAAAGAACTTGATCAAAATCCGCTAGTCGCAACCCACCGAAATGACCTTTGGCCATGTTTCACTAACTGAATTTAGTTTAAGGCTACTTTAACTTGTTGAATGTCCAAAGAAATTTGACAGTTGTGGATAACGTTACCGTTTGTCTTTTCTAACTAGTTTGTGTGCTACTGAATCGGGTACAGTAATAATATCCTTGAGCATTTAACGAGCTGGAAACTCTACTTGTCGCGCAAACTAGACAACAATCCCAGCTGCTATTGCGCTACTGTGGTAGCTCGGTAACGCGCCACCATATGAATCAATCAATGTCAGTATGAATCAATCAATGTCAGATGTATAAATGAGTATGGCAAACGACTGATTATTTTTCTTCAGGCTAAAATGTGGCCAGTGAAATGACCGTTCGGTGGTGTTTCATTGGGGTGGAAATTCCATTCCAGTTACTCCGATTGTGCGAGGATCTCTTTTTTCAGAGGTTTCTCTGTTTCTGGCATCACGGTTCTTTAGGTCCAAGTAATCGGTTCCATTTAGTCACCTCGCTGCGCACGTTAAGTGAGCATGATTTTCCTTATTTGCTATCTATTTGCCGTAGAATTTCTTGTTTAACAAGAAGATGAGCAGGTTGACATTAATCTTTGCCCGTCCGAACATCTTCATCACTGCCACACCCTCATACTGCAGCTGAAGCAAGTCCTGTCAAGGTTAACATATAGTCATTATCACTTCGACCAAGAAAAATAGCAAGAAAGATAGCCCAATTTCCACAGAAACCTTAAAGTGTGATCCATTCAAGAATAAGCTCTACTTTTAGATTGACTTACTCGAAACTATACTCTCTTACCTGAAATACAAGCTCAACCTTTTCCATGGCTACGCCCATGAATTTAGCGGACACCTCAAACACTCCAACTTCATCTCCTGATTTGATGTCAAACAGGACATTCTTAAACCTAGTAAAGAAAAAAAGAACAAAACCACACCTCGGTTATGGAAAAGTAGGGACAACCATAACACGCAGATTTCCTTTCAAGTACTTCAACAAAACGATAAACAAGTCTGACAGGAGAAACGTTAGTATCAACCCTGGGTCACTTGGGGGCCGTGTAAAATGAACCAGTGAAAATCAAAACTCCAATTTAAACATTCTACACCAAAACCCAGAGGGAGCTACCTCACGATTTCTTAAATCGGGTTTGTAACGAAAAAAAAACAAATATACACAGAGTCTTAAAATGGGTTTGCCATAAAAATGAAGGAGGTAAAAGAACCCAGCAACAAAGGATGTTAGGATTGTGAATCATTTACCGGCCTGCATTAATGCCAGTCTTCTAACGAACTTAAAACAGTTCACGATCACTTTTCAATAAAGACTATCTGGGACACTCCCTTTAAGCACTAAGCGATGAATGCTATTTCAAGATAATAAAGTACGTCTTTTTTACTGACTGTGACGGTGGCAATCCTTCAATCTCCAGTACAACGCCTTTCTCGTACAGTCTCTGTGCAGTGTACTTGATCTCTCCCAAATACACATCATCTTTCCTTTCTGACCTTTCTGCTGTTTGGCTCGAGGTTTTCTGTTGTTTAAAAGACAGAGAAGAAAGTAAATACGTAACTTTCCGGTCAAAGGACAACAAATTGTACATCTGGCGGGCGCTGTCAAGACTTGTCATATAACTTCAAGTGTCTCGAGTAACTCGCTTCTTAGTCAAGCCTTGTTGTAAAGTACTTATGTGATGTATGTTTTTAACTTACTTTCCCTTCTTGGACAGGTTATCTAAACACACTCGGATGTACTGATTGTAGTAGTCTATCTGTTCTTCATAGAACTGTGATTTACTTTGCAAGCTTTCCAAAGTCTGGCCCAGTTTCTTCTTTTCTTGTCTCCGTCTTTGACGGTATCTTCTCTGGTTTCTGATGTCCTGCAAAAGGTTATGCTCGATAAGTTAAACTAAAGAACAACATGTACACAAAACTCCATGAACTGCCACGTATATAGATGTCTGTGCAACCACAAAATGGGGAATTGCTTCATCATCATAACGAGGTTGAGCGTCTAGAATGAAACTTCAAACCCTTTGCAACTGCCGTTACTTGGATCGTAACGCAACGCTCTTTTGCGTGACAACTCTAATAACGGATGCAGAGAGGTGAAGGAGGAAACACTCAAACAAGCAAGTCCAGATATATATTACCTTTGCAATAGCGTTAATAATATCCTGGTAATCATTCTTGATGGTAACAACCCCTTGACTTTCAAGCATCCGAAGATTTCTGATAATTTTTCTTTTCAGTCCTTCCAGTGGAAGCCTGAGAAAAAATTACTTCAGACACTTACAATCGTGATGACTGAGAAATGCTAATCATAAAATCAGATAGCGGTCATTTAGTTCACACTAATTTTTCCCTAAGTGAAAGCAACCTAAATGTAATGGCTAACCCGAACAACAACTCTGAGGTCATTTCCGAGTTCCCTTGTACCTCTGTTTCACAGCGAGTCTAAGTGCGAAACCTTTCTTACGAAAATGAATTTGATTTGCATGAAAATGAATCTACAGGCAGAACTCATTTTCATATGAAAGGTTTCGCACTTAGACTTGTTTTGAAACAGAGGCACAAGGGAACCCGGAAATTACCAATTTAGAACGTTCAACAATATTCCAACAACTAAGTCAACATGACATCGTGCTGCCAAGCAACGCCTATAAAAAAACCCTTGGGGGCTCGATGAAGCTGTTTTCTGGACTGGCTGGACGTTAGTGGCTAATAAGAACATAACAGCTTAACCACACGTACTTGTTGTCACCATAGGCTGAAGTAGACCTCGCCACATTTCCGTGAGACTTGCTCTTGTTTTCTTCGTTCAATTCTCTAAGTTTCATTAATCGCATGTGCTCCTCTTCCTGTAAGAAATGCAAACACCAAATCAACCATTCATATTATTCTGATTTTAAAACATTACGTCGATAAATGACGAGGAGAAACAAGGTCATTCACACCCATCTCTTCATCTCTCCATTCCAAACTCGGCTTTTTACATGTAACTACAAGCAGATCGGTGAGCGAAATGTTTTAGAATACAAAAAAGAACTCCACCTAAGGAATGAAACCCTCTCATTTGATGATAAACTAGTGCGGATCAACAAAAGATCAAATAAAACCAGTCTTACCTGCTCGTCAGAGGCGGGTGTCTCGAGGATTTCTGTCAGATTTTCACCAGCTTGAACATTCAATACATCAACGATCATTCTTTTTGTTCTACAGGGCAAAAATTACATCTCAAAAGACGTTATAGCTAGAGGAAAAGCAACATGTCTCACAAAGGACGTTCTGTCATAATGGACGACTGTAAGGCAAACTACCAAGGGCAATTCTCGGCATCATTCAAAGAAGTGAAATAATGAAATATTCGATGCAATGTGTAAGACAATGCGAGACTAACAAAGTTGTCTTACAAAACTATTGGAGCAACTAATTTAGCAGTCAATTCGTTACATGGTGAAAAGTTTCGGGTACCTTAATATCTGGAACGTATTTTTACCCCATCAATGTCGTACAATTCGCAAAAAATTGTATTCGCCATAGTCGTTTAAGAAAACAACACAAAACACAATTTTAAGCCACCATTTATGGAATACGTCCACTCCAACAACAGCGGCAACATCTCAATAGGGAGCTTAAGCACGCGCGTTTTTGAGACGCGGACGGCAACCGAAAGAGAACATTTCGCGTGCTAAAAAAGTATTGTCTCCTAGATTTTTATGCTACTTATTTCTAATGGTGAAAAGATACTTAGCAATGTGAATGTGGTTGTGTGCGGGCAAGTTAACAGTGAAAACAGCTCACTTCCGGTTGCCGTCCGCGTCTCAAAAACGTACGTGCTTAAGCTCCCCAATATATCAAAACTGGGTGGTAGTCTAGAATACAAAGATACCAATTCCCGGGATTTTCCCCGATTTTCTCATGCCAACCATGTTAATTGTTGCTCATAATGTCTGTGGTAAAGAACTACATATTGATAACGTGACGGCCGTTCCACTGATCAAATCTCGGGTAGCCTTTTACCTGACAAACAACGCCCTCATGTCCGAGTCATCATCTTCTGGAACCTCAAACTTGTTGGTTAGAGTTAACGAGATCTCTGTTTTTGACGAACGTGTCGGGTCTTCACCATCAACAGGTGCTGTTTCACCTATCACAACCACAACTTCAAGTCAGACTGTAGCTTAATCTCATACCTCAAAGTGCATCACCAATAGAAATCTCTTTAAGCAGTATTTGAATCGAATATAAATCTGATGTTATAACAAGTGAAGAGGAAATGTGGCAAATAAAGCGACTTGTTTTACAATAAACTCACGTAGCACGTGACCAATCGCCTAAACATTGCTAAACTGCTGAATGAAGACAAACCTTCCGAGAGTAACCCTTAGCCCTCCCTTATGTTGAATGTGAGCCCAATAGGTTTTTTTTTGACAAAAGAAATCTGTGCAAACCATGCGTAACTCTTCAAGTCGATCGAAGGATTTTTGAGCAAAGATTTTCTAGAAGAACATGACGATATTTACTGCCGGCCAATTTAAAACATTATTTACTACCGAGCACTCTACAGTGTTGACCTAAATGTAAATGTAGAATGTACATGCAAAAGTAAATTTAATGTCAAACACAGGGAGTGCTTGCGATAAAGAGGCTCATGATAAAGTGCTTGACAATAATCCATATCAAATTGGAATTTGGAAATGTGGAAATGTTGGTTTTTGTGGAGAGGGGAAAACCGGAGTACCCGGAGAAAAACCTCTTGGAGCAAGGAAGAGAGCCAACAACAAACTCAACCCACATATGATGCCGGGTCCGGGAATCGAACCCGGGACACATTGGTGGGAGGCGAGCGCTCTCACCACTGCGCCAACCCTGCTCCCCAAATAACAACACTGTAATAGTTTCACAGCCACATTCTGAGAAACGTTCATTCCAGCCGATAACGAGGCAAAATTTAATGTAGCATTCTACCACGACTGCTCTAAGATCGAAAGCTAACGAAGCATTGGAAGTGTAATATAGTGATGTGCAAAGTGAGTTGTGTTACCTAACAGTGCTTCAACACACGGTGCATCACCAAGGTCATCAAGGAGTTCATGAAGAGGGTCGTTGGCATCAGGTGCTATTTCATCTTTATGATCCAACAGCAGTGTATGAGTATCACAGATCTCCTGCACTGAGATGTAAATCACAGGTTTTGTGACCATCACCACGTCTGTGTACTCATCTATGTTAAAATGACCCTCTGGTTCTTCCACTGTAGACACTTCCAAGAAAAATCTCCTGCAATACAGTTACAAGAAATCACATACAATAATTAATGATAAAAGCATGCAACACTAAAGCATCAAGAGAATACATCATCACGTCCAGATCAAGTTGTTCCACCATGCCAAATGCCAAATGCCAAACTTCACTTTATTTTATGACAGAAAAACATTTTACATAAGTTGATATGAGAAATAAATTTTATAACGTTTTTGTAATAAAAACAACATCACAGTAAGGATTCTCGAACCATGACAACTAAAGATTTTTTTCTTGGATGTTTTCGGGTGACTATAATGAAGGTAGGGCTGTAGCTAAAAACAGAAATACCAAGGAACGTGAACATTTTATTGCAAGTTCCTGGCACCAGGCCATACATTTTAAAAATCAATATAGACGAAGTGTTTTTCTGAAATTGCAACCTCGCTAAGAATTTTAGTCTAGCTACGGCCGTAGAAGGCTCTTTGTATAGTGTACAAGATTAGTTTTTATGAGATTATCAACAATCAGAGTTAACTGGGAGATTTGCTGTTAGTCAGCGGATGATCACCGGGGGCACATGCAGTCATGCCATTGCTGTGCAGTTTTGGCCTCGTGGTTTTGCTTTGCTTGGCTTTGTGGCTTTGTGGCTTTGCCCTTGGTTTGCCCCGCCCCCCTCCCCCCTCCTCCCATCCGCCTCTTGGTTCATGTTGGGCCTGTGTGTCCAGGCAAGTATACGTATTCCCCATTCAACGTGACTGGTGTCAGAAGGAGGTGACCCGTGGGAGGTTGCCATGGTTACCCCTTTCTTTTCATTTTGCCCAGTTTGAATATTGCTTATCGACAAGTTAAACCATACAAAACGCTCATTCTACAGTCACTAAAATTGTAGAAAAAAATGTGTTCACAGTTTCAGTGTCCTTAAGTAGCGTGGACATTAGAATGCCCAGAAGGCAACATCACTTCAAGAGAGACACAACAGCCTTCTAAGATGATATATTTTCCAGGCGGAAAGAAATAAATTCACTTGCAGTGCACATATTGAATGGCATAAATGTGAACAGCTAACAGCAGAATAGCAGAACGATGTAACAAGACTGTTGGAAGGTAACCGAATGTGATGCTTTTAACAGAGTTAAGATTTGTCCTGGAAACTCACTTGAATCTCTGATGGGCCTCTGCAATGTAGCCATTTAATGGGCTAAGATGAGCACTCTCACCTCCAAACTAAGAAAAATCACAATAACCCAAATCAACGGAGGTACATTCAACTGGGACAGAAAACTAACCCACAAATTAATGTGCAGTAAGTCGGTGAACTTCAAAAGTGTCGACAATGGAAATCAATTACCAGCTCTGAGATCAGTTGTGTATACACGCAAATATGAGAATGAGTTGGAGACGTGGGAGAACATAAGGTTCCTAAGGAAAACCTTGACTGCAACTTGCATTGACCCAAACTTTACAGTTCTCTCGGACGTACTCGCGTATTTACATCAGGCTATGCAAATATGACGAAGTACGGCAGCTGGTTTCCACTTTTTCATAACACTCAACAGGTTTCAGTGGATAAACATCACATTGACAGCTCTCGTTAATAAGAAACCAAAACTAAGATGGTGGTCAGGTGGTTAAATTCAGCCTTAAAATCAACTTGATGTAAAACGAAAATTAGACAAGTGCAATAACTACGAATCGTGTCCTGGAAAAGATTTCATGTTTGTAAGCCAGCTTGTACTAACAACATGTTCAGGCTTATGATCCAAGTCAGGTTCCACATCAGATGCTGCTCGAGTCTCGATAACACGGTGTCTTCCTATCTGGGTAAAATACCTTTCTTTGAGCAGTAACTCCAGAACTGATAATGCTGACAATTTCCCTTCTAATATACAGTCTTGAATACACTTACTTGGTTATTCCATTATTTTAACATACACCACGTCTTTGAACTTTTAATTGACAATAACGTTTTTAAAAGAAAGAAAAATACTAGCGTACACTGACAAAAGTCTAACAAGTCGTACACAAGTCAACAAGTCGCTTGATTCACTGTGACAAAATTATTTTGTACTTCCTTTTTTCAGAAGCAAAAACGTACAATTTTTATTTTTGTCTAAGTTGATTATTTCTGGAGTTGGACACAACAGATGTAGATTCTTACCATTTTGTTTGATGCTGCGTACTGTAAAATCTTTGCGATGGATCCCAGATTTCTTCGCTAAAGATAAGAATAATTATTGGTAAAGTTAAATCAAGACATTTCCTTGTTATTCAGTACCAATTGAGAGGTTACGAATGAAGGCAAAGCGCAAAAATTAAACTTTTGCCACCTGCCTTTAGCCACTGGTATACTGCAGTGTGAATAATTGTAATTGATGGGAATGGAGGAATTTTTCATTTTCGTTTTAGCATGTGTTCAATCCGAATCAGAGGCAATTTTTTCTGTTTGGTGTTAACGTTTTCGGCCAGTCTTCAGCAAATTCCTTCTGTAACGTTCAAATTTATTGAAGAGACAACTATATGTATGGTCATGAACTTATTTGCAGATTACACGAAAGGCATGAACATTAATGTACCTGATCAGGAGTCAATCCCTTGTCTACACCAAACGACACGATGTCAAAGGCATCAGGTGCTACGATAGCAGGGTTCATATATCTATAGTAGATCAGGTTGCCAACCACCTGCAAATGATTACTTATTATCAGTACACTAGTTTCGGACTTACTGTACTAGAGATATAGTGTCAGTGCAATGAAACGCTTCTGTCAGATTGACAGGAGCCTCCGAAATTCTCAAACGTTTCTTCTAATACTGTCAAAAGAACACTAGTGAGCGTTCCGAGGGTGTTTTAAAACCAGTTTTAACTGTACTTATCACCTAACAACATGACCACGATACATTAAAGTAAAACACTCAGTTATTACATAGATGTCATTTAACTGCATCCTTGAAATTGTGCATACTGTGTTGTAGAATGTGTGTAAGGTAACATATTTGTCACTTCATTCATTATTCCTGGACAAATGCACCGTGTACAGCGACGAGCACACCTGATAAAGACAAGCCGCAACAGTTACCTTTAATATCTCTGCCTCTGGTATTTCTGGAAACTTTTCAGCCAGCGCCACTCTCAGAGACATGGAAACATATCTCATACCATACCTGTCAGTGGATAAACAGCAGTACAATATTGCATCCACAGCAAGAAGGAACCGTTGAGAAAATATTTACAAAACTTAAACCAACGTCATGACAGAGCTGATCACCTTGACAGAAAACATAGCAAAAACATACAGTCGCTGGCGACTTGAGCATAATCCGCTCCTTATCTTACTGGCGGGGAAGGCAAAATCTTCATTTTTATTAGTCAGAAACACTGGGAGAGTCACTGAGACAGTCTAAAAGCAATGTACGCTTCACGCAACACCTGAAAACTTACCTAACCCAACGTTATGTATGCTACGAGGAGATGATACTTACGGGATTTTGTCACCGGACTGCACAATGGAGTTTAAAAACGTGTCTGTTGCTGTTGTAAGACTCTTCATGGCTGCCTCTATTCTGGATCGCACTTCAGGGTGTTTAAGCGCTTGCTCTGGTTCCACATCATATGGCAGTTTACTAAAACGTACAGTGGGTAGAGAATTAAGTTCACACTGAACTGAGGACAACAGCTGTCTTGCCTATGTTGGTCAGTTCTAAATCATCTCACTTGTATCTGTAAACCGGTGATGACCACATTTCCAAATTCCAAAAAAGAGATTTGTAAATAGGATGCACTAGAGAGCATATTGGACCAACTTCAAGGTGGATGGAAATGAAGTGAAACACTATAGATCTCGACTGTTTGTTGTATCCTCTCAATCAAAACTAAAACTAAGGACAAAATGGACAAATAAGATCGAAAAACCTACGCTAATTGAGATCAGGTATTGA
>JAHPZR010034406.1:0-12500 GCA_019787425.1 Platygyra sinensis
GACGAGTTTGGACTTAGAAACAGTGGTAACCGAGTTGTTTTAAGCTCTATTCATGTCAACGTTAAAAAGAGGAGACCAAATTGTAGTATATTCTTTTTCTTTCAGTTGAAACTTATTCAAATTCAAATACGCGACAAAGTGATGTCATAATTGCCATTGAACTTTTCACCTCACCCTGCACAAGGCAAAAAGCTTGAAATTGTTTTTGATTATAGTGTAGAGACGTTAAATTAATTTTCACTCATTAGTTAAAAGTTTTGTTAGCTATTTCGAGTGTAGACTCATCTCTTAGGGCCTTATTGTTTCAATCTTGAGAGGAGCACGCTTTGGCATGGCTTCTGAAGCAATTCAAAATTGCTCGATGCGTTGCTAATTTCGCTCTATAACAGATCAGAAATGCCTGTTTTCCAAGCTATTAGGCACAAATTAACAACCTTGTTCTTACCCTCCCTGTGGGACTCATTACTTCTGAAGTGGAACTGAATGATATATGGACACTCCAAGTACACCAGGGACTGTCATAATAGGCAGATGTGAATTTCGTAAACACGCGCGCCGCGTTCGCGAGTTCGATCGCCGAAGATGGTTGGAATCTCTTCCACGTCGTATTTAATTGTCTCCAAAAGGGGGAAAAAACCTTCAGAATGAGACTTCTCAAAGACACCCTCTAAACGCCTCTGCAGAGAGCATCTACGAAGGATGTTACGCTATATCACTCTAGTTTTCCTCCCAAATCGCATATGGGGGTGACGAAACATTACGAGAGTTTTTCGCCTTTGCTTTATTCGAGTATGCACAGCTCGGACACAATGAGACCAATAATCCTCTCGTGTACGTTATAGACAACCCGTTTACACCCACAAAACTATTAGGAATAATGTAAACCATTGCCCCAATAACAAGCTCGGGACTAAAAATGAAGACGGAGTATCTTTTCAGAAAAAGGACTTAAAATGTTCATGGAGTTGCCAAAACAAATATTTTGAACCCGTGCAACAAAAATTGCGGAGGATGCACCAGGGGGGTGAAGCATAGTTGACTTACTAGAGGATTGCTTGGCAGTCTATGATTACACGTGACTTGACCACACGAGGGCCTAAAACTTAATTAGTAAAATCCAAACTTAGTGGCTATTAATCAATGCCGCGTTTCGATTGGTTGAGCTACTAGTAGGCTATTTGTATAGTAGCCCACACTCTAGTAGCGAAGAGCGCCGGCTCTTGAAAACCGAAAACAATGGCGGCTGAATCGCTTTAACTAGCGTGACAGATGTTTTCGTCTCGATTTTTATTGACCAACTAGTTGGATTTTACTAAAACAATTATTCCCTCTCGCCCTCATGGGATCTTGAGTCAATAGCTTCGGCCCATGGGCTATTTGACTCAGAGCCCATGAGGGAGAGAGGAAACATTGGTAAATAAGCTATCATTTGTATCAATCCTTAAACAAAAAGGTTTGCCAAAAATGTTTTCGCCCCCAAAACGAACAGTGCGTGCTTTTTTTTTATACAAACTTTGTAAATCATAAAGGGATGCTAGGAGAGTTGAGGGTTTTTTTTACTTTATCGCGGTCGGTAGTATTATCTAGGTTTATGGATTTAGTTTTAAGTTTTAATTTCAGCTCAACAGGTAGGCTTCATTGCCGGGTCGCGACAGTTTACCGGCAAACAATTTGTACATATAGTTGTAGCAACAAGAACAGACATGTAAAGGTGGATGTTTCAGCGAGGACATACTGGCTCGAACCAACCCGGGGCTCGACCACAGTTGTTGTCGTGACTGCCGGGGCTGAAGGCGGGGCTGAAACATGACCAAATCCTTTGAAACGTGAATTCCTAATGAGTAAGCTGTGTTTAGAGGATTGCCATAGGAAAAAGGAACCCCCCCAGGCACTCGGCGGCCTCGTGCGGTATTGAAATTTCTCGTTCATTGTTAGTGAACTCGTGCAGGTAAATCCCGATAATTCACTCGATGAGTGCGTTAACCTGTAATTATCGAAGGCTCCCCCAACACTAAACTAAAAAGTTTACGTCAAGAAAAAAGGGAAAATAAGCCCGTTTTATATTCATATTCAGCAAAATGTTCAACTTGGAGAGAAAACAAAAATCGGGAATAATTTTTTTTTTGTAGTTTTTAATTCTATTCATTTTCGCCTTAAGCTAATCAATAAAACAAATTTCCTTTTCGGAATTCTTTTGTGTTGAGTAACTTAATAAAAGACACGATAGCCGGATACATCGCTAAAAATAACACAGAGCAGATTCATTTTCTCAGAAAAAGAAAAACTTCACTTCTGTCAAGAGTTGTCCAGATGCGTCGGCTCAGAATTTCGAACGCAGTGCAAGTCTGTCTCTTGAAAACTATCGCCATTTGACGCTTTTAAAAAACGAGACATTTGTATTTGTTATGGAAATTAAATAGATGACGCCGCAAATTGTCGTCCCCTTAGCCAAGTCATGAAATTCTCTCTAAACAACACAAAAGCATTTTTAAAACCCTGAACTGGAGACAGATGATTGCTGATTATTACTTTAAAACTATTGTAAACTTTGTTCTTCCCTTTCCGCAGAAACTTAGTACCTTATGGAAACGTCTTCTGTAAAAACATTAATTCTGTTTTTCATGTGAATTATCCGAATGCTCCCGAGGTGGGGATTAAACATTGTTGTAACAACTAATGAACGATGATGAAATCAGCCAATGAAATCTTTGATTTTGCAGGATCACCTGCATAAGAGCGGAAACCAACTTGTCGCGCTCCTTAAGCAGCATATATATGTTAAGCTGCGGAATCGTTATTCAAGGTTAAAACAATACCAACAGGAATGTTGTAAGGCTAAACTTCTGCGTTCTTTCATGCAGTATGGTGGAAGACGAAAAGCCGTGGCCAGAAGGCCCGTCCCGGATTGGCCCGAAGAGAAGGAAGTTTGGAAATGGGAGCTGGCCTTTTCACGTGTATTGCTTTACAGGCTGGTATTGTTTTATCATCATCCGTGGCTTCTACGTGCTCTTAAAGCCAAGGAAAAAACGTTTTTCAGGGGGATGACCACCGGTTTTTAGATGAACGCCGCTTCTTCTGGCATTTGGCGCGACTCGCGTGGTGTTTCTGATCTGGGATCCGTACGGTTTCGAATCCAAACCATACCAAGACAGAGCTCGTCCACTTGCATCATTACTTTTGGCGTCGGAAACAGCGTGCGTAACCTCAGCATTCAGTTACTTATGCTAATGTATTAGAAAGTACTGCATCTCGCTTGCACGAGCAAGTTAAAACCAAAGGTCTTCCTTGGGAGTTGGACCGTGAACGTACTTTACGTGATACCTTTCGGATTTAATTTCGTTGCTCCTTTTCATAAAAGCCAAGTAAGATATTGAATTTGTCAACTCAAATGTCGACTCTCTGGGGATTCTTCTTGCTTTGGATATGCATGGCCAGCGGCAGACTTTGGGCGCAACCTCAAAGCTTCCGCCAAACCGCTCAACAACAAGGGACCTCGCTGCCCGAGAGCAAAACAGATAAAAGGTTGGTGTGTTTGCTGTGTTTGGGATCAATCTGTGGCTGGTTATGTTCTCCACGATTGTGTACACGGCTCTTAGCGAAACAGGAGTGTACTAAGAATCAGGGAATATAGTGCCGCAACGACCGTGGATTGCCGTTCCAGACATTACTAAGGGACTTGTGAGGTGTTTATGTGCTTTGTTAATGTTCTGATCGCATTAAAGCACCGTCAATGCTACTTCTACAAGCAATAATTCAAGCACCAGTGACTCGAAAGGAAACAAACTGAATTCTAGAGTAAAATAAATCAAGTTGCTGAGGTCTAACTCTCTCAGTCACGGTGATGTCTCGATGATAAGACGTCGAGAAACGAGACTTATAAATCACATTAAAAAAAGCCAGCTAAGAAACTTGTGCATCACATATTACGTCGCCTTACAGTACCGTTAATTACCTCCAGCAAAAGTATCTTAAATATAGTAAATGAAGTTTTCTTAGATGATAGCAGTGCACAAAAGCATTTTTTCAGATTAATAATCGGGATAAAAATGCCGCTTTTACCGGATTAAAAGACTGTTTCCGAAGTTTGAAAATAAGTTATAAATTTACAGAAAAAAAAAAAAAAAGAGGAAAATAGTAACACAATTATTCTAAAGCTGACTCTAAAAGCTTAAATTTTGACGAAAATTTCATAACACGTTAATCGATGAAACTTAAACTTAACTCGATATAGCGTCAGATAAATGGAACAGAATAAATAAAGAGAGAAAAAAATTGTAAGAAATTGTGCTCTTACTAAAAAGCAAACGCGAATAAAGCATCGTCTAGTTTAAATTGACACAGGACTTGACACCAAAGTAAAAGAAAGCTTTTTAAATGTGTTTAAATTCTGGCGTGTCTACCGTGATGAAGCAATTATCAGTTAGGATATTTCTACAATGAGACGACAAAAATCTGACAGTAAAACAATGCATAAGTTAAGACTACACTTGATCAAAAAATGTATCTATCAAAGAACTTACGGACCTTTCCTTAGCCTACGCGGAGAGTACTACGATTCCCTTAACAAGCGAACCCAAAATTTTTCAGCGTGAAAGGAAAATAATGCATCAGTGTGTAACGCTTGACTAACGGTTTTCTGCGCGAAATATTACCTTTCTTGGAAATCACAATCGATCATTAAAATCTAGCTATATTCGCTTCAGTCGATTCAATGGTGAAGTTAGAAATTTCTATACGGGGTCTCTTTATTTAACTCGCATAGTTTGCCGTTGCCTTGTCAATTGCTATGTTTATCTGTCTTTATTCGGGGTATACTTAAACTCTTGTCTGACGCTCTCCGAATAATAGTAGAACGAGTGAAACTAGTGCCAGTACCCAGTATTCACCTTACCGGTATTGTTGTGTAAAGCTGTTTGTCGTTACACTTTAGAAGGGACACCCTGCCTTGCTGACAGCCCCGTCAATATTAGTCCCTCGTGATTGCCATGCTTGTTTACATCTAACTAGCATAAATAATTTCATCCCCCAAGCTTCCCTTTGCAAAGCTTCCATTGTGAACATTTTATCACAACCCACGAGTTCAAAAAAGGTCATAAAACACTCAAAATTGCAAAGAAAACACTCGTGATACAATTATGAAGGTGCTTAGTCTGCAGAACAGGCGTAATTTTTTTTGCGTTATTATCAGGCCGCAAGCTAGTAGGTCGAAAACGAGGCGAGGCGCCTTATAGCTGCGAGTTGCGTGGGAAGTAATTCGGGTCGTGAAACGACGCTCACACTATTGGTGCATATTACTCATGTATTTTTGACGCAATCTATAGGCCATCAGGCAATTAAGACTCTTGTAGAATGTACACTGTGATGTCACACGAAATTCTTTTACAACGTATTTTGGGACCGTAGCCGGAAGGAGTGTGGTCCGTAAACTTCTTAAAAAAATAGCATGTGGCATGTTTACAAATATGGCAGCGAGACGTTAGACTGGCCACTGGTTTTTACCATATCATGTGCAGCGACGAAGATCAGCCTGGTCTCCTACATTTTTTCGAATCATCTCTTTTGGGGCTATGTGGAAGCTGAGATCAGAGAAATATACCTATTGATGGCGGGTCTTAAGTTGCCGAGGGGGGCCATCTTCCATTATCTAGAAGGAAGCCAAACGTAGGCACACCCGTACCTTCAGAAGTATTGGTCTGATGGAACGATTTCGTGTCGAAATACGGTCATATACGAGACTGTGATACTGTCCAGTGATATTCGCGCCCCCCCCCCCCCCGCGAGTGAGGCCTGTTGAGGCCGCCCTTCAGTCGTGTTGTGGCCATCACGTAGTTCCTATGGACTTATATGCTAACTAGGCTTCTCATCATGGCCTTTTTTTTTTTTTTTTTTTTGGTTAAAATAAAATCGTAGCAATATTATGTTATTATATTTTTGTTATAGTTTGAGATCGTTTTATCATTTTAGACTAGTATATATATGTTCGATTCGATGGAAGAACATTTTTTTTCGTTGGTAGAGCTAAGTAAGAGCGATTGTTGTGCTAACTGGTTAGAATCACTCCTTGGCGGATTTCAAATTTCTTTTCGGATAGTCGAAAATGTACAGGAAGAGTTATAAATCGACAGCCTCACAAAAATGATATTTGCCAGTTGCAGATGACTATCAAGAAGTTGACGATCAGTGTGTTCCGGCTCGTTGTCCGAGATTCTCCTCAGATCCGGGAGGGAGGGGGGGGCGGGGGGAAGACTCCCATATAAAAATTACCCGGGTGTTCGTGGGAAGTTTTGAAAAAGAAACACTACGGGATACCGAGATCCTGTTTTTGGGCGTGGCTTGAAATGTTTTTTTTTTTTTTTCCTAAGAAGGTACCACCTGCAACCTCTACATAACACGGTATTTCTTGTCATTTTTTTCAGCTCGATATCTTAAAAGGTACTAAGCAGAAGCCCTCGCTGTCGACCTTTTGATGCTAAACACCCTAAGAGATTACCAAAAACCGCTTTTTAACCCCTATAGAGGTACGTGCCCGCACCCCCGCTCAGATTTTTAGTATGGCAATATTACCCCCCTCCCCTCCCCTCCCGGATCCTGAGGAGAATCTCGGACAACGAGCCGGAACACACTGATCGTTCAACTTCTGGAATAGCCCTCATCTGCAACTGGCAAATACTATTTTTGTTGAGGCTGTCGATTTATAACTCTTCCCTTGTACATTTTCGACTATCCGAAAAGAGAATTTGGAAATCCGCCAAGGAGTGTTTTTTACAGTTAGTCTACATAGCCACTAGTTTACCAACAAAAAAATGTTTTCCATGAATGCCATGTATTCTAGTTATTGATAAAACGATCTAACTATAACAAAAATATAATACTTATTGCTACGATGTTATTTTAACCAAGGCATGTGAAAGCCTAGAAGGCAATTGTCCATGGGATAGTGGCACAAAACACCCCCCCCCGTTTCGTAGACGAAGGCGAGCCTCCCCCCCCCCCCCGCGCGCGGCGCGTCACTGGCAGTCCAGTCTCGTTTGACCGTTTTGACACTCGTTCCTCAGGACCTCTTCTGAAGGCTGTGCTCGTTGAGCGTCCTTCCAGTAATGGAAGATGGCCCCCCTCCCAACTTAAGACCCGCCATCAATAAGGAATTTCTTCTGATCCAGCTTCCATTGCCCCGAACGATGATTCGAAAAAATGTAGGATACCACTGTTTCGTGTGCACTAGTATGGTAAAAACCCCCCCCCCATTGCCAGTCTAACGTCTCGCTGCCATATTGCGTAAACATGCCACATGCTATTTTTTAAAGAATTTTACGGACCACTCTCCTTCCGGCTAGGTCCAAATACGTTGTAAAAGAATTTCTATCACATGTCATTCTCAGGTCTTTATGCACTATGATGGCCTTAGTTGCGTCAAAACTGAGTTATCCCTGAGCGTCGTTTACACGAACATTCTTCCCACGCAACTCGCACGCTTTTTAGCGCTCGCCTCGTTTTCGCCTCTGTTCCGCCTGAAATACGCAAAATAAATTACGCCTGTTACTGACAGACTAAGCACCTTCATAATCTGTATGCAAGTGTTTTCTTTGCAATTTTGAGTGTTTTATGACCTTTTTTGAACTCGTGGGTTGTGATTAAAATGTTCACAATGGAGGCTTGCAAAGGGAAGCTTGGGGGATGAATTTTTAGGCTAGTTTTGATGTGTAAACAAGCACGAGGGACTAATATTGACGGGCTGTTCAGCAAGGCAGGGTGTCCTTCTAAAGTGTACCAGCTTTACACAACAATACCGGTAAGGTATTCATGGGTATGCCTAGTTGCTCGTTTCTTTATTGAAGGTCACCGAGTTTTTGTTACCCCGATAGAAGATAAAAAGCAATTGAAAGGCAACGGCAAACTATGCGAGTAAATAAAGATACCCCGTATAGAATGTTCTAACGTTCACCATGGAATCGACTGAAGCCGAATATATACTAGATTTTAATGATCGATTGTGATTTCAAAGAAATGTAATATTTCGCGCAGAAAAAAACCGTGAGTCAGCGTACACACTGAGGCATTATTTCCACTTTCACGCTGAAAAATTTTGGGTTCAGCTTGTTAAGGGAATGTCTAGTAGTACTCTCCGCGTAGGCTAAGGAAAGGGGTCCGTAAGTTCTTTGATTAGATACATTTTTTGATCAAGTGTAGTCTTAACTATATGCCCATTGTTTTACTGTCAGATTTTGTGTCGTCTCATTGTAGAAAATATCCTAACTGATAATTGCTGCATCACGGTAGACACAACGCCATGTAATTTAAACACATTTGAAAAGCTTTCTTTTGACTTTGGTGTCAAGTCCTGTGTCAATTTAAACTAGACGATGCTTGATTCGCGTTTTGGCTTTTTAGTAAGAGCACAATTTCTTAACAATTTTTTTCTCTCTTTATTTTATTCTGTTCCATTTATCGTGACGCTATATCGAGTTAAGTTTAAGTTTCATCGATTTAACGTGCTATGAAATTTTTCGTCAAATCAAATTTAAGCTTAGAGTCAGCTTGTAGAATAATGGTAGTTACTATTTTCCTTAGTAGACTTTCTAACTTCTTTTTCAAAAACTTCGGAACATTCTTTTGTATCCGGTAAAAAAAAGCGGCATTTTTCTATCCCGATATTAATCTGAAAAAATGCTTTTGTCCACTGATATACAATGCTGTAAGAAAACTCATTTACTATTTTAAGATTACTTTTCGCGGAGAGGTAATTAAACGTTACTGTAAGGCGACTAATATGTGGACGCCCTAGTGTCTTAGCTGGCTTGTCTTTAATGTTCGATTTATAAGTCTCGTTTCTCGACGTCTCATCATCCGAGACATCACCGTGACTGAGAGAGTTAGACCTCAGCCAAACTTGATTTATTATTTACTCTAGATATTCAGTTTGTTTCCTTTCGAGTCAATCTGGTGACTTTGAATGATTGCTTGTAGAAAGTAGCAGTGACGGTTGTCTTTAATGCGATCAGAACATATAACAAAGCACATAAATCACCTCACAAGTCCCTTAGTAATGTCCTGCGTAACGGCAATCCCACGGTCGGTTGCGGCACTCTATTCCCTGATTCATTAGTTACACCTCCTGTGTCGCTTAAGAGCCGTTGTACACAATCGTGGAGAACAGTAACCACCGCCACAGATTGATCCCAACCACAGCAAACACACCACAACCTTTTTATCTGTTTTGCTCTCGGGCAGCAGAGGTCCCTTGGTTGTACTGAGCGGTTTTGGCGCGAAGCTTTGATGGGTTGCCGCCCAAAGTCGTGCCGCTGGCCAATGCATAGCCCCCAAAGCCAAGAAGGAATCCCCAGAACGAGGGCGACATCTGAAAGTTATTGCCACAAATTCAATATCATTACACTTGGCTTTTATGAAAAGGAGCAAACGAAATTAAATCCGAAAGGTATCACGTAAAGTACGTTCACGGTTCCACACTCCCAAGGAAAGACCTATTGGTTTTGAAACTTGCTCGATGCAAGCGAGATGCGGGTACTTTCTAATACAATTAGCAATAAGTAA
Source organism: Platygyra sinensis (assembly GCA_019787425.1). Taxonomy (NCBI): domain Eukaryota; kingdom Metazoa; phylum Cnidaria; class Anthozoa; order Scleractinia; family Merulinidae; genus Platygyra; species Platygyra sinensis. Next base: position 9,550 of record JAHPZR010034406.1, read on the forward strand.
CTGAATAGGCTGAGGTTACGCACGCTGTTTCCGACGCCAAAAGTAATGATGCAAGTGGACGAGCTCTGGTCTTGGTTATGGGTTTGGATTCGAAACCGTTACGGATCCCAGATCAGAAACACCACGCGAGTCGCGCCAAATGCCAGAAGAAGCGGCGTTCATCTAAAAACCACGGTGGTTCCATCCCCCTGAAAAACGTTTTTTCCCTGGCTTTAAAAGAGCACCGTAGAAGCCACGGATGATGATAAAACAATACCAGCACTGTAAAGCAATCACACGTGAAAAGGCCAAGCTCCCATTTCCAAAACTTCCTTCGCTTCGGGCCCATCCGGGACGAGGCCTTCTGGCCCACGGCTTTTTCGTCTTCCACCAGTTACTGCATGAAAGAACGCAGAAGTTTAGCCTTACAAACATTCCTGTTGGTATTGTTTTAACCTTGAATAACGATTCCGCAGCTTAACATTATATATAGCTGCTTAAGGAGCGCGGACAAGTTGGTTTCCGCTCTTATGCAGGTGATCCTGCAAACAAAGATTTCATTGGCTGATTTCATCATCGTTCATTAGTTGTTACAACAATGTTTAATCCCCACCTGGGAGGCATTCGGATAATTCACATGAAAAACAGAATTAATGTTTTTACAGAAGACGTTTCCATAAGGTACTAAGTTTCTGCGGAAAGGGAAGAACAAAGTTTACAATAGTTTTAAAGTAAATAATCAGCAATCATCTGTCTCCAGTTCAGGGTTTTAAAAAATGCTTTTGTGTTGTTTAGAGAGAATTTCATGACTTGGCTAAGGGGACGACAATTTGCGGCGTCATCTATTTAATTTCCATAACAAATACAAATGTCTCGTTTTTTAAAAGCGTCAATTGGCGATAGTTTTCAAGAGACAGACTTGCACTGCGTTCGAAATTCTGAGCCGACGCATCTGGACAACTCTTGACAGAAGTGAAGTTTTTCTTTTTCTGAGAAAATGAATCTGCTCTGTGTTATTTTTAGCGATGTATCCGGCTATCGTGTCTTTTATTAAGTTACTCAACACAATAAGAATTCCGAAAAGGAAATTTGTTTTATTGATTAGCTTAAGGCGAAAATGAATAAATTAAAAACTACAAAAAAAAAATTATTCCCGATTTTTGTTTTCTCTCCAAGTTGAACATTTTGCTGAATATGAATATAAAACGGGCTTATTTTCCCTTTTTTCTTGACGTAAACTTTTTAGTTTAGTGTTGGGGGAGCCTTCGATAATTACAGGTTAACGCACTCATCGAGTGAATTATCGGGATTTACCTGCACGAGTTCACTCAACACTGAACTGAGAAATTTCAATACCCGCACGAGGGCCGCCGATTGTGCCTGGGGCGGTTCCTTTTTCCTATGGCAATCCTCGTAAACACAGCTTTACCTCATTGAGGAATTCACGGTTTCAAAGGATTTGGTCCTGTTTCAGCCCCGCCTGCAGCCCCGCAGTCACGAAAACAAACTGTCGAGCCCCGGGTGTCGAGCCAGTATGTCTCGGCTGAAACATTCACCCTTACATGTCTGTTCTTGTTGTAACATAATAGTAACAAATTGTGCCGGTAAACTGTCGCGACCCGGCAATGAAGCTACCTGTTGAGCTGAAATTAAAACTTAAAACTAATCCATAAACCTAATAGTACTACCGACCGCGATAAAGTCAAAAAAAACCCTTAACTCTCCTTTTTAGCGGAAAGCTGCATTAGCATCCCTTGTCAGTTTCCACAACAAGCACGCACTGTTCTTTTGCGAAAACATTTTTGCAAACATTTTTGTTAAGGATTGATTACAAATGATAGCTATTTAACAATTATTCCTCTCGCCCTCATGGGCTCTGAGTCAATAGCCCATGAGGCCGAAGCTATTGACTCAGAGCCCATGAGGGCGAGAGGAATAATTGTTTTAGTAAAATCCAACTAGTTGGTCAATAAAATATCGAGACAAAACATCTTTCGCTAGTTAAAGCCATTGTTTTGGTTTTCAAAGCCGGTGCTCTTCGCTACTAGTGGGCTATAACAAATAGCCTACTAGTAGCTCAACCAATCAGAACGCAGCATTGATAATAGACCACTAGTTGGATTTTACTAATTAAGTTTAGCCCTGTGTGGTCAAGTACGTGTAATCATAGACTGCAAGAAATCCTCTAGTAAGTCAAATAGCTTCACCCCCCTGGTGCATCACAGCAATTTTGTTGCACGGTTCAAAATATTGTTTTGAGCAAATCCATGAACATTTTAGTCTTTTTCTGAAAAGAAATACTCCGGTCTTTATTTTAGTCCCGAGCTTGTTATTGGGGTCAATGGTTACATTATTCCTAATAGTTTGTGGGTGGTAAACGGGTTGTTATAACGTACACAGGATTATTTGGTCTCATTGTCCGAGCTTGCACTACTCGAATAAAGCAAAGGCGAAAAGGCTCTCGTAATGTTCGTCACATAATGCGATTTGGGAGGAAAACTAGAGTGAATATAGCGTAACATCTTCGTACAGCTCTCTGCAGAGGCGTTAGAGGTGTCTTTGAGAAGTCTCATTCTGAGGTTTTCCCTTTTGGAGACAAATTAAATACGACGTGGAAGAGATTACAAACCATCTTCGCGCGATCGAACTCGCGAACGCGCGCGCGTGTTACGAATCACATCTGGCCTATTATGAAAGACCCTGGTGTATTGGAGTGTCTATATATCATTCAGTTCCACTTCAGAAGTAATGAGTCCCACAGGGAGAGTAAGAACAAAGGTTGTTATATTTGTGCCTAATAGCTTGGAAACATGCATTTCTATCTGTTATAGAGCAAATTAGCAACGCATCAAGCAATTTGAATGCGCCCAGAAGCCATGCCAAAGCGTGCTCCTCTCAAGATTGACAATAAGCCATAGTGATGAGTCTACACTCGAAACAGCTAACAAAACTTTAACTAATGAGTGAAAATT
>JAHPZR010034406.1:17500-45000 GCA_019787425.1 Platygyra sinensis
AAACCGCTCGAAAACCGTACCGCATACCCTTTGAGGCCGTGCATACCAACATAGCCCATATAAGGGAGTAGCCCCCCTGCCTCTCGGCGCGCGATGACAGGAGCCCATCGATGATAAATACATCAGTATTATTAGGACTGTTCTAATTTCTCCTTTCATTAAAAGGATTAGGCTTATCCTCTGAACGCGACAAATTCGTGCTTTTGAAATATACCGAGTATCGTCTTGTCTAAGGCAATTCGCTCGAGATAATTATTATAATTACCATTCTCAGGCAGTATGCTTCCGGAAGCGATATTTTCATTTTCGGCGTTAGAAGGGTTTTGTTTGCTTAAACGCCTAAAAGGCTGTAATTTACAGATTTTTTGTTTCATGTCGCATAATTAACGCGGCGACGCCTGAACAAAAGCAGTATTAACTGGCTTAGCTAAGGCCCGTTATTTCATTAAGGCTTTAAAACCTTACATGTTCATCACTTCGGATCTTGGATACTACTACGAAACAGTCGAAAAAACAACTTTTTCGTGGCTAGACTGCCCAAAATAATCACTAGGTTTAGATTGGTTGTCGCATTTTAAGAACAGACATTTTGTTTGCTTTTAATGTCGCATAAAATTAGCCGAATACTAAACAGCTCGCTCCGATAATCTCTCCCATGAGAACAATCATTGTTTGATGCACGTCAAAAGTGCAGTTGTTATTATAAGTCAGCGAGGTTACTTCTCACGAGACAAGAATCTAAAGCGCATGGAACGAAAATTAATGTAAACATTTGTTGGTGTTTTCTTCTCCGATCGCCAGCGGATGAAAACAGACCCCACGCGAGCTTTTTGCAAGAAAGGACAGGATTCCTTCTGTCAAAAAAAAGTCGGGTTTGCTTTGAGCATCAGCGATTAATTAGAGCGAGGTAGGAAACCTACAATAGAATAAATGGCAACAAAGAGGCAAACTCCCAAAATAAAAATCGATTTCTGTGAAGATGGAGCAAGTTCTGGCAACACAGAAGTCAAGAAAAGCGTGGAAAAAATGTGCGTCAATAAACTTACGTTGAAGTACAAATCAGAGCGGCACAGGAACTACAGCTGCGCGCTCAGGGAGGCGGTAATGACCAACGAACCAGACGAGATACCTCGAATTGTACGGGAGGAAGGGATCGAGGTCAGCGAGATGAGCAAAAGTGGCGTTCCCTTGATTCACGAAGCCGCTTTTGAAGGGAGACTAGAATGTGTAAGGGCACTGCTAGACTGTGGCGCGAAAATTGACACGGTGGATAGCGAAGATTGGACGGCCCTGCACGCGGCTGTGCTTGGCGGTCATGTGGAACTCGTTCGCTTGTTGATTCACAAGGGAGCTGATCTGTACGCTGAAACGATCGATAAGTACATTCCTTTTCATATCGCGATAGAAAAACGCGACGAAGACATGATCGCTCTACTGGTGGAGGAGATGGCGCAAATTTCAGCTTTTAAGGGGAAAGAATTATATAAAGAGGAATTGTAAGTTGCTGGTGCAGTTCAGTGAATTCAAGAACCTATTATGCAACACGTATTAAACTGCTTTTCATGCTGATAACCAGTGATCTAATTCTCTATGTACAATGTAAGCGAGAATCTAATTTGGGTTTGCATTGCTAATGGATCATTTTGTCACCTCAGCCCAGTCCTCGCGCAACGCCATATGCCTCCTGCTGGTGGTGGTGGATTTGGAACCGATTTTTACGTTTTGTACAAGAGCTTTTGGATGTTGCTCAGATTTAAGAAGTTCCAAGTACTATTATAGCTGGTTTGTGACTTAGCTGGCAAAGAAATAAGGCTTCGATTCAAATCAGGCCATGCATAATGAAAAATAGTCCAAATGCATGGGATTTCAAGCTTCAAGAAGTTTTTTATTTCCACAAACAGCAAAGTAAAATGCAATGTGAAGGTTTGCGAAAGAAAACTGTCGCTAAGTAAAAAAAGGTCCGCTACTGAACACGGATCCAAGGAGTGGCCAAAAAATAGCAAGAAAAATCGTATGATCATGATTTGTTCTTCGATGTGACCGCCATCATTAGAGAAACATTGTCAGTTTGAACCAATCAGTCATACTAAATGCTTGGGTAGTTAATGTTTCAATCTTTAAATCCCACTTGATGAAACAGAACAGCTGAACAGGCGGATTAGCGGAGCAAAGCGCGAAGCGTAATACTCGATCGCGGAGCACCATGAGCGCAAAGCGCGAGTTTTTTCGATTCGCGGTCCGCCCTCGTGGCACGGTTCGCTCTGCGCACGTGGATCGCGTTATGCTCTCTGCCCCGCTTATCCCCCTATCAGGCTATTAAAGCGATAGCCTGTTCTGCAGGCTATCTCTTGGATGCTCGCATACTCCTCATAAGAACTTTTAATCGTATGCGACGCCAATCTCACCATAGGCACACAATATATTAAATCCGTCTGTAAAGCTAATCTTGCAGTTTTTTTTAACCTTGAGTTGCGAGTTGTTGACAAAACTTTATTGCTTGTGAGAATATGATCTAATCTCACTCTACTCGTCATAGCACGTTGAGCAGATGAGAAGGCTCACACCATCGTTACGAGAGGCCTCCATTACAGTAAGGGAGCTCCGAGTAACCGCCATCTTTGATATGAAAGACAGAGAAGACCTGGTTACGAACTTTGCCGCGTTGATTTATGGGTAATGTTTTACAGCCCAAAACAAACCATCAAAGTAGGCATGCTTTTAGTGGTTTGTACTTAATTATAAAGGAAAAGACACAAATAATTTATAAATAAACTCAGCCATATAGCGCTGACGGATTTTTGTTTAAATAAACAACGCGCGAAAATCTTTCTCCGGGATTCGCTGTCCATAAAAGTCATAACGATTTCACTGTAAGAGGAGGGTCAGCTTTTGAATTAGGTCTATAGTCTTCTAAATTGATTCACAAATTTTATTTTTGCAAATATCGAGAAACGAAAGAGCCACATGCAAAAATCCTGCCCACGAACTTCATTTGAATGGTCTCTCCAGGAATCGTCGATGTAAATCCAGACTGAGTCGACACTTCAACAAACTCTCGGATTCTGGATGTGAACAGTGGACAGTAATATTACACCTTTTTTGTTTGCTAGGCTGGCGAGCAAAACAGTACAAACGTGCTAGACCTGAGAATCATGGCGGCTTTGCCAGGAGCCCACCACCATGCAGGAGCCTGCAACTACCTATATTCCTGTCACGGCGTTTTCACAGACCGATCTATTTTTAGTTTGAATTTATCTCGAATTCAGATCCCCACAGGAACCTCAGTGACCAATCACAACCAAGGACAGTAACGTTGACATGTCGACATGTTCACGTGGCGCCGCCTTGTTTTATCCTTACCTAAGCGTGCTCATGTAGACTGGATCTGGCCTATTTCGCGGGAAAAATGTCTAAAAATAGACTGGTCTGTAAAAATGCCGTTGCATTGGCTTATTATGGGAGTTGTAGGCTCCTAGTAATGGGCTCCTGGTTTTGCCCGATTCTCCTTTATGCTTGAAACAAAGTCGCTGCACGGATATTAACTCCTAGCTCTTCCGACTCTTCTAGAACTCTAAGTACCCATTAGTTTGACGCAAATATCCTATTTTTAGTTTTGTTTAGTTTTAATAATAATATAATAATATTTTATTGCTCTATAGCGCACGATATATTGGCTCGTTGGATACAGCCTCAACAATAACTGTGTTTTGGAAGCCCCTTGCTGTCTTCATTACGACAATAAACTTGAATAACAGCACCTTTTATCGTCATTTCTAAAAGATGTTAATAATTAACAAGTTTTGTATATTTTAACCTTGGGTTCTGGCGACTCGTTAGATACAATTGCTGTAAATTCAAACAAATTAAATATTCATACAAGTATTTGTTTCCGTCGGTTTGTGGCTCGAGAAATATTCATGAAACGGGAACTTCAATTATTCATCTTAACAAAGTGATAAATCCCTCTGGGCGTTGTGAGGTGAGCCTGCTAGAGACGCGAAGAGTTTAGGGACTGTGCCGCAAGAGATTGAACAATTAATACCCCCCGTGCAGATAATGAATTTTATGTCAATATATACTTCACAGTTTAACTCGTGTTAATTTATATGGTCAGTAGACCAGGAGCCTAAAGGATCTTACGTGTTGCGATCGTGCGCGTGACGGAAGACTTTTGATATTAGTATTCATTTTGGTGCGATAACTGAGGCAGACCTTAACGTGCGCGGCGTGTCAACGTTGCTACGTTAACAGTTCTTGAACTCAATAGCTCAGAGGGCTACCTAAATCACTGGAGCAATCAAAGGCGTTTGATAGCAGAGGGAATCGTCGCGGAGTTTGTTCAACAGCTGAAATGTCTCTGCCCGAGCTAACGGTGGGCGAAGTAAATTATAACAGCATTGAGCTGAAATGGGGAGACCCCGAAAACAACAACAACAAGACGCGAAACCTGTTTCACGTGCAGTTGAACAGGGCTCGCGCACGAAGCCCTTGTCCAGGTGGACCGATGCTTGATCCGCTCACCAACTATCAAGGCTACAGCCAACAATATGTGTTCAAGGGCTTAGAGTCCATGACTCAGTACTCATGTCGACTGCGGATAATGGATAGCGAGAGCGATCGCCAAGGAAACAGCGGATGGAGCGAGCCGATCACTGTCTGCACAGCAAACGAACCGCCGTCTGGAGCTGAGCTCCACAAAGCGGTCTCCAGGCAAGATTTGGAAAAGGTTCGGCAAATTCTGGGGGAACATAGCGCTGTTGTTGAGGTGATGGATAAATTTGGTTTAACACCACTCATGGTTGCGGCTCAAAAGGGCTTTACAGGTAAGTGAGTAATACTTTCCGATAGTAAACAGTAAAGGCAGGATTTGGGTCAATTTTTTTAAACAATGTTTTGGGTATGTATGCAAATTTCAGTTCATTCCACGCCATCTACGTGTGCGAAGTCAATGGCGAAAATGTCATTTGCACTTGAATATGGTTGACTTGTATGTGTCCTCGGCGCACCCATGAATCGAACAAGGAGAGACTGGAGAGTTGATCCAAGCAAGATATTTTTTAGTCAGTTCTGTTTTGCCTTACTTCTTTTAAAATGTTTGCAGCATGACAGTAAGCTGCACTCTACTAATATAATACCATGTTTGAACAAAATAAGAAAGCTTCTAGAAAGCTTTATCGCTAAATTGGATCGTTAAATCTTTAAAGAACCCTGTTAATTAGTGAATTTCAATGCAATGCGAAAAATCGTCCCCAGGGCATTACACTAGGAATTGAAAGCTGAAATTTTCTACATGCCTTTGTTCAAAACGTAAATTTCCGCTGTGTTGTCTAACCCCTTTGTCGGAATAACAAATGAATTGATCGATCTTGCATTGGATTAATGCTACATGGCTTCATTTTGAACGAATGTTTTCAGGAAACTGTGTGTAAAAAAACCGACATGTGCAAGTTGGCAAACCAATCTATTTAAGGGTTTTGTGTCTGTTGGATTTATCTTGTGCCTTCAAATGATCCAAAAATAATTTACATGGTTCATATTGCGTTGATTTAAAACTTTTGAGACAGAGCTAAAAATGGCCGAAATCTCATTAAAATGACGACAAACCACCTGCCTTATTTGGTATAATTTCTTTTTTGAAAGTGAGAATCAGAAAGAAAAATTATTAGTTTATAAAGGAAACCTATTGTTTGTTATTGGAACCGGGGTTTCTGAATTTGCATAACGAGATGCTTTCAGGACACTAAATAGTAACATTTATGCCCTACTATTCTATTTTTAACAACTCGCGAAACTAAATATCTAAAATTAAACGAAACAGCAGGTTTTCTTTTAACAGTTCTAATGCAGTATTTTTCTACTATTTTCTAAAATAAAACAATCTTTTTGCATGGCAAACTTCATTCATTTCATCACGAAGACAGCCAGCATCGCGTAGATAAAACAGCTTCGTGCTGATAATGTCATGGAAGATTGGGGGGTATCCAAACAGCGAAAATCTTTCACAAAGATGTGATTTGTTGACCTCAAATGTCAGCTTTGTGGGCTAAATTTAATTCAGCCTGACATGTTTCTGATCAATTTTACCTCACAAATTGAAGTCTGTCAAGTTTTATTTAACAGCGGTGATAGCGACATGCAAATTTCGAAACTTGTTTGCTTCATTAGTAATCTTAGTACACTTGATGTGTTGTGCCTAAGATCCATTTTAAACTAATTTTTAGACGTCAAGCGAAACACGACGGAATGTCAGAAATGAATTTGAAACTGAATACCGTCTAAATGACTAGCAACTTAAGTTACTAACAAGATGTTTACCAGACCAGAGAATCCATATCATGTAACGATAAATTCTTACGGTGTTTGGTTAAGTCAAACAAAATTAAAGGAAAGGTCAGCTGAAACGAAGAGTAACGTCATTGAAAACTTATTATTGACTCTCTTGGGACCTGTTAGTACTACAATATAATTCACCTGGCCTGTGCTCGAAAAAATCCCAAATCAATTAAAATTAAGCCTCTTAAGCCTGATTTTCACTAGCGACGCAAACACAATGCAAGAGCACAATAATACTCAATTCTTATTCCACGACCTTGACGGTAGCATAAACAGAAGGGTCAAAATTTTTCGTTTTTCTCGTGCTTACGCTTATGCTTGGGTTTGCGCTGCAACAAACGAAAACGAAAAACCGCTCAGGCATGGCAGCGTAAGTACAAGGATATTTACCACACGTGGCTATGTTTGGCCAATGAAAATGCTGGATCTAGATCACCTCGCGCCTAAACAGTTTGGAAGGTTCAGATGATTTTGCTTGTGCTTGTGTTTGCGTTGAATTTCGTTTTCACTTGGGTCATCCCTATTGTTTCGTTTGTGCTTCGTTTGTGCTTGCGTCTCTAGTGAAAAACCAGGCTTAATGCGACGAGCTTTGTTAAAACGGACAAAGAGAACCTCGACATGGTTGCTGCATGCCACCTGAAAAAGTCTTTTGCTACTATGACAGTCATCAGTCCCTCACGTCTAATATGCATTCTTGCAGAGGGCGCAAGAAAGATAGGAAAGGGTACAAAAGCTCCGCCAGACAGCTTCAATCACGTTTCATGCGTACGCTAGTTATTTTTATTTTTTTTTTTTATTTTTTTTTTTCTATGAATGCAATTTTATTTACAGGACAAAACACTTACACTACTAACAATACTAATATTATACTTACATTTACATTTACATTTACATTGCACTACACATACTTACACTACAAGCACTACTTACAAAACGTATAATGCAATACCTATACCTAAAAAAAAAAAAAAAAAAAAAAAAAAAAGTACGCTAGTTATCACTGTTGAGCACGAGTAACCGTTGAGGAGCCTGTGAGAGTGAAATAACAAATTAGGCGGAGAAATAAAAAAATGGCCCTTTTCAGTGCCCACGTCTTTCACTTGCATCACAATAAAATCCAACTTGTATCAGATACATGTGTAATTTTTGGACGAAATTGGCTGGCATTCACGGTGGATTACATTCTAATTAAAAATGGACGTCAGTTGTTATGCGCGGTCTGTCCTGTTATCGCCAAAGTAGCTGTGGAACCACGAGCCGCAGACGAGTGGTTCCGTAGTAAACTTTGGCAATGTTATGACACAATTTAATCATCATTAAGAGGAAAGACGCATAAAAAACCGACGTCAGTTTGTTTTTTAACAATAACAAGACCCTAGAATGGTCACGGGAACATTTAAACGAGGGGAAAAGACGCGGTAAACTTGCCCGATAAACAAAGACAAGTGAATTTAATGAATTTTATTCAAAAGACGCGAAAATTGTCATAAACGTTTCTCGCTTTTTGATTAGCCTCTTTAAAAAGTCACTAAAATCTCATTGGGTAAAAAAGTTTTCAGTTTGACAATTGAAAACTGAACTTAAATTCTTGCATAAGTTATTTTTTTAAGTTAAAACTTAAATTCTTGTATAAATTTTCCTTTCTTGGTATTTCTCTGAGGTGTAAAAACTATTTTCTAACTGGATCGTTCTCATTTTGTGTTCAGATGTAATGGAAATACTACTGGAATTCAATGCTGACCCTGAATATTCCAACTCAAGCGGCAAGACTGCCTTAATGATTGCTTGTTATGCTGGCCAAGAAGACGCAGCCAAGCTACTCCGTGAACACGGCGCCTCGTGGGAAACACGTGACAGAAATGGGTTAACCGCCATACATTGGACAGCAGATGGAGGGCACGATGATCTCCTTTTATGGGTGCTGCGGAAAGGAGGTCCTGTCGACATAGAAGACAGCGTGAACGGATGGACACCCTTAATGCGCGTTGCGTGCCTATCCGGAAATGATGAAGTAGCGGAAGTCCTTATTGGCAAAGGTGCCGACATCAACAGGATTGACAAATCGGGTAAGACTGTTTTAATGGCTGCTTCCATGAACGGCCATTTTAATTTGGTGCGTTTGCTGGTTGACAAGGGAGCTGATGTGTTCCTGAAAAACAGGGAAGGTAAAACGGCCTTGGAGTTCGCACGGTCCATGGAAAGGCAGCGCATTATTAAATACCTCGAATTTCAAGTGGCAAAGGATGAGAAGCAAAGGAAAGCTAAACTGCTGGAAGAAAAACTTAAAGAAAATCAAATGAAACTAGACCAAATGCAAATAGGTGCAAATAAAATTGTAACTGAGTAAGGTAATTCTGTAAAGGTTTCCTAGCGAGGGAAGACCGTAGGTAAAGATCCATTCTCTTGGTTATTATATGTGAATACCAAACTCCTTCCCAGAGCTTTTCCCAACTTTTAATGGAAAAACCTTGGGAACGAAGCTCTATATATGCATGTATGTTTATATCAGTTTGAGATTGTAGTTCAGATGAGAAAAAACACAGCGCGCGACAAGTGATCCTGTCAAACCTGACATCGGTGCGTGACTTCTGGATTTGCAGACTGCATTGAACGTTATTTTGCAACTAACACAACCATAGTTAATAAAGGAGAAAGGTTAAACAGCCCGGCAAACATAGAAGGAGCAAAAGAAGATGCCAAAGATTTATGTTGGAAGGTCTACGACCTTGCACAGTCTTTTGTTTTGTGCTCATACACTATGCACGATTACGTAATCAAAACGTTTCTGTTGAAAGGTTAGTTTCAAAGTCACAAGTAAACAGCTGTTGAGTTTTGTTCACGGTCAACGCAAAAAAGGTAAACAAAAACATACAACTATATCGGTTTTCATAACCATTCCTCTCTATTAACTATAACACAACTGGTTGTTCTGAAAATGTTAAATGGCATGGTATTGCATGTTTCATGGTAAAGTCAAACAACGACGAAAATTTTTAAAGTAACTTTTTATGGAGAGAATCTTTTGTATACTTAGCACATATGCTTCGCAAAACGATTGCCATGTTCTACTTTATTTCCGAGCGCCATGAGAGATGTTTTTGGGCTTATCCAATCTCCAAGGTAACTCATAAATTATTGTAAAGTTATTAAGGTTTTTACCATTATAAATAAATAGAACTCTTGCCCATTCAAATTAATTCAGAGCTTAAAATAAATTAAAATGATGATTGCTATTATAAGATGTTGTTGAGAATACGTAGAGAGTAAGTGAGAGAGTGAGTGATGATTCCTCTTTCATCAGACTATGGAAGCTGGGTATATGTGTGGTTGTCAGATTTTAGTAACAAATTAGAACACTTTGTGACGTTTCATATAAAGCCAATAAGGACCTCACACTGGATCGTGTGCATGTTTTGGGTTCGAGTCCTGGTCGGGATCTTTATGTTGTGTGCACTGTCAGCTGCATTCTTGATCACTGAAACAGTTTACTCGCATCACTCAGGTATATACGGGGAAACGTAACCTGCGTTCAGGCGTCCTTTCTTTTTCGCGGCGGGAAGGTACGTCTGATACAATTACTTGACTATTTGTCTGTTGCTAGTGCAGAATCTGGACTTTTCTCTGATTGGTCAAGAAACAAAAGGTAATTAGAACTAAGCCACGATTGGTTACCTGTGTGGGAGTGTGCTTTCCGGTCAAAGAAATGCCGCGAGCTGATGGCGTCTGTTGAGGCGAGCGAAGAGAGCGAGTTTTTGTCAGGTTTGTCTCAAAACTCTCAAAGATGAACAAATATAATGCTTTCATAGAATCGTATGCCATGGGAGATATGTTTTGGCCGTTCTACCGACGGAATTCGGCAAGAGCGCTATATATCAGTTAATTCCAAAAGTGTTGTTTCATATGGGCAGTACAGCCAACGCCACTTCAAAAAAACAACCGTTGCTCTTTGTTGGCTTACAAAGAGGAACGGTACCTTTACCAATTGACACGCTAGACGCACAAGGATAGCATTTCTTGTTCTGCCTCTGAAACTTACTCCGTTTACGAACGAAACAGGAGGATGCGTTTTACTGTTTAGCTCCCCGGGGGGGGGGGGGGGTACTCCCTTATACGAGCTTAATGGGGACGTGCGGCCAGCCAGGGTTTGTTTTTCGGGATTTTTGTCTTAAACAGGGTATCGAATTTGTCATTTTTTGTCTTAAACAGGGTATCGATTTATCAATTTTTGTCTTAAATGGGATATCTTTTCTTGGACGATAAACGGCAAAATTTTTACAAGCTCTTGTAAATTATTATTAACTTCCGTTGACTTTGGCATTGATACCAGGCACATTAAATTTCCATAGATTACACAACAAGAAAGCCACACAACACAGGGTATCAAAAATCGGAATTCTGTCTTAAACAGGGTAGGAGAATCAGCGATATCTGTCTTAAACAGGGTCAGGGTATGAGGGGCCGGGCCGCACCTCCCCACCCAGGGATATATCGGGTCCCCCCCCCCCCGGGGTACAGCACTGTATGTAAATTCACCGCTGTTCGCGCCTTGTGTAATTCCCACCCACGAATCGACTTCCGGTAATTCCGATTGATTCACTATCTGATGGCATCGCCGACATTCTCGCTGACAGTTATTTTAACTAGGGGGCGGCAGACGAATATTCAAGTAACTGTATCAGGCGTCCCTTCCCGCCACGAAAAAAAGGACGCCTGATCGCATGTTAGGGGAAACGCGATGACTCCAAATCAAGCGGTTTGGGTTCGAGCCCTGGTCGGGGACATTGTGTTGTGTTCTTGGGCAAGACACTTTACTCTCACAGTGCCTCTCTCCACCCAGGCGCATAAATGAGTACTGGTGAATTTTTACTTTTTTCCAGGCAGGAGTTAAAATACTGTTAGTCGCTTAGTACTACAGTCACCGAGAGGTTCCGGTCAGGGTTCCTTTGATATGGGCCACTTGCCCGACGCTGACCTTAACTTATCTTTTCCACGCACCCAGGCTCCTAAATGCGGATGGGTGATGTCAGTCGGGGAAATCCTGGGGAGACCTAGTATGACCAGTAGTATAGTATGGTGCAGAGCTTTACAAAGACAAAGCAGTCGCAAAACAAATATCAGTTGTAAATACTGAAAGGTCTGAAAGGTACTTATTCAAAAGGAGACCACGAAAAACCATAGAATTTACTTGAAAAATTAAAGACGAGCATCTCTCATTTACCAAAACGCTAGCTGGTAATGAATCGTAAAGACGCACCAAAAACAGGTTAATACTCTATAACCGGAATTAGTGCAACAAATTGGAACTTTGGATCAAACCTTGTCAGCCAGACGAGTCAGAAACATTGTGTTATAAGTAAAAATAAGGTAAGGTACAAAGTCTGTATATGAGCCAAGCTTAAGTGATCCATCACGCTGGAGCTTATCCCGGTTTTCGTAGCATGAAGCGGCCAGGAGTATTTCTATTTCCCCCTGGATGGGATGCTAGTCCATCGCAGGGTTACCCCCCCCTTCCCCCCCCGCGCATTAAATTCGCTGGTACCCATTTATACACCTGGGTGTGGTGGAGAGAGGCACTGTGAGGGTAAATTGCCCAAGAACACAACACAATGTCTCCGGCCAGAGCTCAAACTCGGACCGCTTGATCCTGCCTGAGACGAGCGGACCAACCATGAGGTCAAATAATTTAAATTATTATATGGCTAGCTCCGTGAGCGGGCAAGATGAACCAAATCGCGCGCTGTGATTGGCTACCCGAGCGGGCAAGATGGAGCCATCTTGCCCGCTCGGGACTACCCGCTTCATCCCGAAAGCAAAATTTCACCAAAAGCCATATAATAAATCCTTTATTGACCAAGTTTGTTCGGTCAAGATGGCTGGATATTGGCCTCGTTCTTTTTTTTGCGAGTTTATGGACCTCGACTTCGTCTCGGTCCATAAACACGCAAAAAAAGAACTTGGCCAATATCCAGCCATCTTGACCTCACACTTGGTCAATAACCCAAATAACCAAATTTTGGTGAACAACTTTTCATGTAGCTAATTACCACAACAACAATGCAAACCTACAGACGTTAGAAGCAACCTTCATTTTAGGTTTAAGTGCTTAATTATAACTTAAAGAGAACCTCGCTGAGAACCATTTTTTTATCAAATTGTGATAAGCATGACAAGATGCAGCATTTTGTAAAGTTTTGTTCCCAAATTCAACATCTAGGCCACGCTGTGTAAGTGCAGCAAGCTGGGCAACTGGTCTCTTGAGAATCCTAGTGGGAAGCGACTTCAGCAGTCAAGTTTTGCTAAGTATCACATATAAGTGATTATGAATGTCGAATTTGGCAATAGAGCACTCTGTCCGTGTCTAAACACAAGAAGGGTTGGGAGAATTCGAGACAGTTATGCAAAGCCGAGACGTGAATAGGGGATTTGCATAAAGTTCGCGAATTCTACCAGTCCCCGAGTGTTTAGATGAGGCTATGTAAACATGGAAAAGGTGCCAGCTCTATTGCTTTTATAAAACTATTGTCAAAAATGCGCGCTAATCTAAAACGTCACAATCGTGTTTCCATAGTTTCATCTAAACACACCAGTTGTTTTATAACATCTTAAGGCGTCTTTTTACGTCGACTTAAACTTATGTTTATGCGCTGCGCGAGGGAAACTAGCCGCCGGTTTTCCCTCGCGCCTTTTCCTTATGAAGTAAGGCTGGTTCATTCTCGTGCGTGTTAGCGGTATGCATAAGCAGAAGCCGACACGCGAAAAGATGTTTATAAACATTTTTTTTTGTTAGAATATTTTTTCTTAAAAAAATGGTGTTACGTAGCAGCACTCTACGGTGCCTGTGGTATTGCTTCTGCTTATAGCTTCCTGCCATCGGGATTCCCGGTTATGTTTATGTTTATCGGCATAAATTATATATATTTTCAGTGCAATGTGCTGATGACCTACATATCATTTTTACATTGTCTGTTTGCGATCGACAAAACTTACTCTTTTATCGGCTAACTACACAACAAAGTTTTTAGCTATGTGCGCACCCTGTTATGAAACTGAGGTGATTCAAAACTTGTCAGAACCTCAATATATATATAACACTCGTGTCTTACTCACTGTTGATTAATTATATAGAAATTGTCATTCAGACATCGCCAACTGACACTGCTAATCACCCATATAAGCACTCTTTTGCTATGCCGTCAGTTTTTCCTGCAGTCAGTGCTGTTTGGTTTGTTTTTTTCCAGCGTCATTATGTAAATAACCCATCTGGAGTTTATCTTGGATGGTCCTTAAATCTTTCTCGAAATCTCTCTCCAGCATTGCTGATCTTTCTAATATAGTTGAAACTTCGGCCAGCTTCTTTAGCGCCTTGTCGAACTGAAGCTGACTTTCAGAATAACGCTTTCTCTGGGTCGCTTTGTGAAGATCAATCGCCCATTGCACTGAAGACGGATGTTTCCGGCCCTTCGAGTCAGTGTCTTTGCTTCTGCCTGAATCTGACGAGTTCTGCACTGCACTCTTTGCAGTCTTCTGCCATCGTCTTGTAACGCTTGCCCTGAACATTTTAACTACGTCCAGGCCACAGCTTTTCAAGTTGAAGCTATGTCCATGAAGTTTCTGTAAATGTCCTTGCGTGCCAGCTGTGGGTATGATCAGTTAGGCATTTTTAAAACTCGTCTGTTCAAAAGCAATTGGAATTTTCGACACCCCGTCACAAGCTGCTAGCACGCAAATAAAGCAGTCAATCGGCCGTTAGCTGGCTTGAATTCAACTGTGGATATTCTGCCCTTGGTTTTTGTCAACTTAACTCAGTGCCTGGCTTTTTGGATAACAAGGGATTTATAATCTAGACACTTCTTAACGAATTATTCATAATTTCTTCCGATCGAATTGTATTATGCTTTCAGTCAGTTTTTTTACATTCATTTGATAATGTTACGATCCCTTGGTAACGTCTTTTTTTCACCTTGACTTAGTTCATCTCCACACTACGCCGGACGGAAATTTGAAAACTCAGCTTTATTCAGTTTTACTGTTAGGCCCACACTAATCCGTCACGAAAATGGCAAACGATGACGTCACGATAAGCATGTGATGTCCCTGCCCGGGCTTTCTTGAAACGCAAATTCAACTTTCTCCGGCATAATGTGGACCGAAAACACTTGATGCTATTCAGAGTGAAAACGGCGCCGTTTTTAAATTCCACCTACGTGGTGTCGACGGAGCCTTACAAGGTTATGTTCACCCGCCAAGGAACTATTCAAATGAATCCCATCCCAGCAAAGTTGAAAAAAAAAGCATGCATGCTCAGTTTTATATGTTCTGTCTATGAGCAAAAGTGTGATGATTATGCTATGGGCGTTGCATGTAATCCGACCACAGTTATAACCGTTTTGGAGCTAAACACGGCATAAACTACTCACCTTAACTGAAATGAGTTGTTTGTACGTATAGAGAAGCATTGTACATTGTGCTCAAAACATCTCTCAGTTCTTGATTTCCTTTAACATGACGTGCTAAGTATGCCAAGAAATAAGGGTGGAAAATAAACCTTAATTAATGTTATACTGTGTAGTCATCGGCAACATTGACAGAATTTTCCAAGCCGGAATAACTACTATAGAACATTGAAATCAGTGAACTTTCTAACTTTACATTTGGAAGGAAAATGTTGTACATGTATCACGTTTTCCGCTAGCGCTATCTCTTTCTGCGTATTTTTACTGATTCGTGATGTTCGTCTCATTTTAATATCGTTCCGATCCTTCAGGATTTGAAAACCGCTTGTCCACTGGCGCAAAGCCACATACATGTCCATTGACAAAAAAAAAATGTAAGAAAAACACGCATTTTCTCACAATAAAATGTGAAGCATTTTCAACTTTAAGACAAAAAAGTACTTTAATGATTGCACTTTAAACGTTTGCGACATCCCATTATAATTTTTCCCTGAATATAGTTTTGAAAATTAGAAATTGAAAAACAATCCGACCCTCTCGTTTTAATTCGAAAGTCGAATATGAATAATTTTTCGCTTGTTTTTGTCATTTAGATTATTTTGCGATCTGTTGTAGACCAGAACAAATACTTGAGTTTACAAAGTAAAAAGTAACGCCTTCTAGAAAACTAGAGGGTGTAAAAACCGAGAAACCCTCCATACTCTGCATAGAAACCTTAGTATTTCAATTTATTTAACGACCAAGCGATTGTCAAAAAGCTCTTCTACTGATCGCTTCTTATGAGCATATTTAAGGCATTCGATTTCCGTGTTGCTTCATTGTTTAAAGGGGCTCAGTCACGGCATCTTGAGTTATTTTGAACATCGAAAAAAATAACCGTTAAATTGAAGGAAACCTAAAAATAACACTTTGTAAAGATAGAAAAACATCAAAGAGACGATAATAAACCATAAAGGAACAAGGATGGTTAATGATGGAGAAGATTGACGCGGATTTTGAAAAGTTGTGCTAAGCTTTTCAACGTGACTGAGCCCCTTTAATATTAGTTCTTTTATTCTTGGCTTGTTTACAAACACGCTAAGTTATTTGACATTCTTGACAGCGACGGTTGCTTTCACAGTAACTCTGAAAGAGATCAAGGTATGATCATGAAATTTACATATATATGACATTTACGTGACATTTAAAAAAGCACCAATGAATTATTTGGGCTTTTCCCGCAAAAATGGCGGTTTAGTTAAAGGAAAAACGCGAAGCGCGATACATGAGCAACAAGAGCGACAACGTTGCTAAACGTGACAAAAACACCGTTGTTCCATTCCCGCGCTGTTAGCTAGCTTGCCAGCTGCAGATTACTAGGGACCGCGCGACGGGCCTGTTCATTTCATATGAAGTATTGGATGAATGCAATGGTTTATTGGAAGTCGAAAGACAAGTTAGAGAATATGCGAGCCATTAAACCCTCCCTGCCAAGAAACTCCTCCGTGCCAGAGAGCCTCTTTTCCCGACCGCTGACAATTGGAAAATCCTGAAAAGATGAGGTTGCCTCTGGTCTCTGAGCCCGCGGTAAGCGTCAGTGGGGTTACCTAGTAACATGACGAAGAGCTACAAAAGACCTTCTCGACTTTAACCTCTACTCGAATAAAGTTACATGCAATAACGGCAATGCGAATCATAAAATGCCAAGATTCTTTTTATTTTGAAGGAAACATAATTCTATAAATAGGTGACGTATTGTCCACAATTCTAGGAATCATTGCGTTACTGTACAATCGTGCAAAATTTGTTATAAAGACATTAAGCATTTCTTGCCTAAATACTGTACAAGATCAAAAATAATTCAATGTCTAGAAAATTGTTGGTATTTTACCAAACTTTAAATAGAAATACAAACCTAACTCACCGTTTAATGTAGCATTATCAAAAGAATGACTATTTGTAAAAAAATTCTCATTGTACTGAATAATTCCTAAAGATCTTTACAAAAAGAATGACAATTTTAAACAAATTTTCATTGTACCAAATAATAGGCCTTTTGCAACAGTTGGTCACGTGACCGATAATTTCTAAACTTTTAGCTACAGCAAAATGAATTTCAGAGCTGGAAAGAGCATGTTTTAAATAACCAGGACACCAATTTTCAGACCAATGCCGTATAAGGTTGAGATTTAATGACGATTTGAATATTGCAAAAATTAGAAGGTTTTGTATGGAAGCGAGGAAGCTTTGCCCTCCAGAAACCTTTTCTGTTATTAATCACTACCAAAAGAAGCTGCCGGCATATAACCATTGGAGATAGAAAGAGGGGTAAAATATTAGGAAAAATGGAAATTTCTAGGCCCTTACACCGAAAGGCAAAGATTTTATGGCAGCTTGAAAACTTGCAAAATTACAAGAATTTGTATGGAAAACCACTGGAGCGTGACTGGAGGGCAAAGCGACTTCTTCTCATACAAATCCTTCTAATTTTTAATGTCCATAAAAATTCCCCCTTAAAAGATATAAACCTAAACATTTGCATGTAAGCTTATTTGGAACTGTTCTTTCCATTTCTGATAACATTATGCATTACCAATGATTAATCAGTGTGTTCTTGAAAAGCACGTTACGTGACCAACTGTTGCAAAAGGCCTATTCCTAAAGCAAATTCTTTCAAGACCTCTTGAGGCAGCTTTTGTCGGTTCATAGTATAACTGAGCTAACTATTTTACCGCCAAAAACTGTTTTAGCGAGTATTCGGTGATTCGTAAAATTAGTTGTAGTAGTTTTTATTCGCCAAGATTAACAATTTCACTTCATTTTGTCGAGTCTGCTCATTTAGTTTGTTTTCTTTTTCTAAAAAAGGAATTAAGCCTTTAAAAAGGTTGCCTGCTTTAAAAAACACTGTTGTGCATATCGAAAAACTTCAAGGTTATAAAAAATATCATGACAGCGATTGACATGTCGTAACATTTCGTAATAAACACAGGCCACTCTAATGTAGAAAGTTTTACCAAACACACAGAACTGGTCATGCTTGCCACAAACCTTTCCGCAAGTTTTTTTCGGCGACACATGAACCATTCCTGACAAGAGCTATTTTATGTTATTTTAGAAAATCTTTTTTTTTCAATGAAAATTTTAAATTTAAATATAGGACTTCTCTCCAGGTTTCCTTGACATCGAAGAGGGTGAGCTCGTTGCTTCCTGAAAAAAAAAGAAAAAAAAAGAAATCGTTGAGCTGATATTAAGTTGATTTATTATCTATCCAATTTTCTAGTCGTTCAAGTTGTTAAGTCTGGTGAACTACCCAAAAAAAATCAAGAAACCAAACGACTTTACCAACAGAAGCCAAAATTCTAGAGCTGCTAAATGGACAACTATATAATAGAGAAATTAAGGACTATGATCTTGACTATGATACTATATTATCTTTGAGTAATATGCAGCCTCTTGAACATAGACGCTATTACAGTTCTCTTGTTTTATTATGCATGTGCATGAACTCTAACGGTCCACAATTAATATATCAAGAACTTTTTTCAGACTCATCATACTAAATATAATTTAAGAAGTAGGGGCATTAATCTGGAACAACCTGGCTACAACAACAGATTCTTTCATAACTCGTTTACCTATATAGTTATTCGCCTATGGAATAAACTCCCTGCACATATTAAAACATCAAGTAAGTTAAGTGACTTCACTCGTAACCTGAAGGCTTTTGACTTTAACAAATTAGGGCCCAGCTGTCAGTTGTAACTCTTGTATATAGTTTTATTTCCATTTGTTTTTTTTACAGTTAATGTAGTTCTTACCCTAGTATTTTAGTATCTTAAGTAATCTTTATATTTCAATTAGACTCTATTTATTTATTTAATTATTTATATTTTTTCTTTTTCTATTGTTCTGTTCTGATATATTTGTAATATATTTCATATAGTTTTATTCATAGATAGTTCTATAGTCTTACGTTTTAAACATGAGCCTCTGGCTCGGGCAACTGGGCAACCATGCCTCACGTAAGACAATAAACTTGATTGATTGACAACTTAGGCCGACATTACGCAGAGGAAATTTGAACACGGAGCTTTATTTCTACAGTTAGGCCTACCGTCCACAATAATCCGTCACGAAAACGCAGCTTTATTTCTACGGTTATTCCTACCGTCCACACTAATCCATCACGAAAACGCAGCTTTTTGAAAACCCTCTTCAAACCGGAGGAATTTGACAACCCCGGCTTTATGTTGTAGTGTGGACGGAAAACATTTTGAAAACAAAGCTTTTCGAAAACTATGTCGTCACGATAATGTGATTTTTCTGCCCGAGTCTTCCTCAAATACATGAATCGAAAATAACCGCTGATTGTTGCGTTTTCAAATTTTCCGGTGCATGACCCAGCAGGCCTTACCACTTCCAGAGGAACAAATACTCAAGTAAATCATATTAAAAGCAGCAAGAGCAATCTTTTAATATTCCATACCTCAACTTTTGATCGTTCGTTTGGTGGCCTGTCCGAGCTCTACCGTTCTGACACGCTGAGCAAAATTCAAGCTGCACACTGTCTCGGCAACGTTCTTTTCCACAGGTGCAACTTGAACAACCATAAGCGTCTTAGAGTCACCTCCTGTACATGAAATTATATAATAAGTCAAACTATATTCTCGCATTGCGATTGATTCTAACTTATGATCAATTGGAAGACAGACACACAGATGACGTCAAGTTCCTTTTGTCAGTACATGTATAACCGAGTTTGCTTCAGCACTTTGTAATCGGACCGGTCGTTCCCGTTTAATCTCTGTTCTTATTCCTTTGGTGGTATTTTTAGGAATTTTACGTAAAAAACCCAGCAGATCGATTGTAAGCCTATGCCCCTCCCCGTCAGGTGAAGTCTCAGCACAAGCCTCCACCGCGCTATGTGACGTCATATTCTAGTGGCTGAACATCATCTCCCGGATAAGCCATAGAAAAATAACTTGACATGATCGTTAACTCAACAAGAAAGTAAACTTATTTATAAACCGCGCTTTACGAGTGCCCTTTTAGAAAAATATTATACACTCTTTTCATTTGTACACGTTTTTCGGCAGTGATAATAATGTCCCCTCGCACACACTCTCATATGGTCCTAAGTGTAGCCGTACCCGCTCCCTGAGGAAAAACGTTTTTCCTACTGGTACGGCTAGACATATGCTACTCATATTGTGACTTACCCAAAGACTCTTGCAGAAGATACGTCAGCTTGGAGTTCCTGTAAGGAATGTGGGAGTTTTTGTTTTTGAGCGAGTGGATAACGTCGCCCAAAGATGATAAAGATTTGTTGATGTTTTGCGCCTCTTTCATTCGGGCGCCCTCTGATCCACTTTTTGAAACTCTCTCGCTGCCTGCCAGGTCGACAAGGTTGAGTTTTCCTGAGAACCAACAAACAGGAAACGTTTACTTTTTGTTTATAAACAGAACAGAACAATCACAGCAGTTG
This sequence comes from Platygyra sinensis, assembly GCA_019787425.1. NCBI lineage: Eukaryota > Metazoa > Cnidaria > Anthozoa > Scleractinia > Merulinidae > Platygyra > Platygyra sinensis. Next base: position 37,751 of record JAHPZR010034406.1, read on the forward strand.
TATTGTATTTTTTTTTTGTATTTAAAATATAGATAGGACCCTGCGCGCGCTCTGATTGGTCAAAAACCCATGTTTTATCAGAGTTTAGAAAACAGTTCTAAGAAAGCAGGCGCGCTGATTGGTTGAAAATCGTGTTTGTACAACTCGATGGAGACACAGAACTAGCGCGCGCTGTTGACGTAGTGATGGCGCGAGCAAAGAGAATTTACATTTCGATAATCAAAGTTAACAAGTTTTTCTCCTTTTTCACGTCGTGGTGTTTTCTAAAAGAAATAGATAACATGTACTCCGTGTTTTTATCGAGTTATACAAACACTCGTGAAAGTTTGGGAGAACTCGAAAAAGCTGTGGAAACACTCGCCTGCGGCTCGTGTTCCCACAGCATTTCTCGTTCTCCCAAACTTCCACTCGTGTTTGTATATCTCGATAGAAACACGGTACATGTTTTCTAAATAAAACATAGAAAAAAAGCGTGTTTTATTGTTTTGCGCGCGTAAAATCTATATTTTAAAGCAAATGAAGAAGCCTAAGCCGTGTATTACACGGTGATAAAACACTCCGGTCATTTGAGAACACTCGAGAAATGTAGACTGCGGCTCGTGTTTTCTACATTTCCCTCGTGTTCTCAAATGACCATCGTGTTTTATCATAGTGTCATACACGGCTTAGGCTTCTTTATTTGTTAATTATGTATTTATATACCGGACATATCACATGGTCTCATGGTGGTTTACAATTCTTCTATTGGGAGAAAACTGAGGCCAGTTTGGACATCCATCAAGGATGTGCAGCAAAGCAAGATAATGAAAAAAAAAAACACTAACAAGCAAATGATAAAGAAAAAACAAAACAAAAAACAAACAAAAAAGGGAACAAAGGCTTATCGTCATTACAGAACAACATTAAGTATCCAACAGCTAGCCTTACCAATCGTTCTGTGTCCAGTGGTCTTATTTTGGCCGTTGACTGTCACACACAGAAGGGCATGGGAACGAGACGAATGCTCATTCATGTCAGTGATGGCGGTAGCCCTGTTCGTCTTTCCGATGGCAAACACCTATCAATAAATCAATAAATCAATAAATCAATAAATCAATAAATCAATAAATCAATAAATCAATCAATCATTCAGTCAATCAATCAATCAGTTGATCAATCAGTCAGAAACCAAAGTTGATCGGTCGGTCGGTCAGTCAGTCAGTCAGAGACACAGACATTCATTGAGCCAGTGAGTCTGACAGCAGGTAGACAATTGCCATTATACTTGAACAAAAGTTTTTTGTTCAATCGTGTTTGCTCCGAATTTCGGCGATTGAAGCGTGCGAGAAAAAGACCGTGAAAAACTAGTTATCACTTGGCAAGGTTTCCTGCTAATCTTGTTTTCTCGCAGCTCCCTTTAAAATCTTTGAGCGTAATTTGGACTGCTCGCAATCAGAAGTAATCTGTGAAAACTTTATGAAAATCATTTCTGAGTATCCCATACCTCGTTTAGTTCCTGTACATCCTTGACTTGTATTTCAGTCAAGCCTGGAACATAAAGACCTTCTTTTCCTTGTTTGACTTCAAGCTTGGCTGAAGGATTATCGCCCAGTAGATCACGGATCATTTCATTGTAGATCTCGATGACAGACACGTTGATACTAAAGTGCCAATCAACTCCCCTGTCACGTGTTTCCTCAAACAGAAGTTTCAGCGCTCGCTGGTTTAAGCCTGGGTTGGACGACGGACCCTGAAAATAAACAAAAATACGATGTCCTGTCATCTTAGTACACATTTCATTCGAAAAGAATAAACTTAAGATGGTTTTGGTGAATAAACTATATCAAGCACATCAAAAAAATTTACTTTTTCCTATGATATATAAAACGGTCTACCTCGAGCTTCAGCAATATAGATTAACTACTGTGTTCTCCACTCTGTTCTTAACCCCGGTCCTTTCTTAATTAAACGCTGGTGAAGTGAGAATTTAAACTCCAAAATACTCCGCGTTTCGTGTATGAGTTCCCGTTCAGAGAGCAACGTCTACAGACAAGTATTGAAACTGTGCATATGCCGCTTGCAAACATAAACAAAGCAGCGCTTTCTTGACTCCTATTTACGTAAGTCTTGCGAGACTTGTGACCGTAAAGACACTGTATTTATTTAATTACCTTCCTCACCATCCACTTGAAAATGTCGTTGAGTACAGAAACCCCTATGGGTTTTATACCATCAGTGACTTAAGCAGGCAGTCACTAACCCAACAATCAGTTATTATAGAAAACGAGAATGCAACATTCAAGGTTTACCTCCATTGTAAACGTCTTGCCGCTACCAGTTTGACCGTAGGCAAAGATACACACATTATAACCATCAATGCAGGACACAATCAGGGACTTAACTTCTTCGAAAACCTTTACATAAATAAGAAAATCACATGTTTATAAGAAAAAATAGTATAAGAAAAAACAGTATTAAAACCTCATTTGCTTGTTTCACTCCAAACTTTTCGCTGCGGATGTGAAATTTCTGATAATACAGCTTACATTTATCAACCTTCTTGTCTGTAATCGCCTTCCTGGATATTATAATTCCTGGTACTTCTTCATTTGTTATTACCTCTTTAAGTAGCGTTTTTGTTTTCTTAGTCAGAAAACAAAGAGATTCCTTCTGATGTCAAAAAAAACATTATATCCGCGAATTGCCTGAACGCGCAGTTTTAGATGAAAACATTTCTAACGTCTGCAAGATGGTAAGCGAGAAATGACGCCAATGGTATTTTTATCAGTTCAATCAAGTTATTCCTAACCTGCTCTTGAGTAGACTCTGGTCTAAACACTTTATCCATCTCAAATAGTTTGGTTGCTCCCTTTGAGAAGACATTGAGGAGGGCATCGTCATCCTCATCGAAGGAGATAACATTTTCAGCATTTTTGCCTCCTCCATCTTCTTTTATGACAGGTCTAACTCGACAGTATACCCGGATATTGCCCTTTAAGTCCACCAACTCGTTGTGAAGTTTTTTCCTCAAAGTCATCTCCTTCTTATATTTCGCCACAAGCTCTTTGTTTTTGTCGTCGATTCCTTCGATCCGTTTTGTTATCTGTGAGTAAACAGAGACAAAGTTTTCTCTTGAAGTTTAAGTATAACTCACAGCACAAGTGATGAACGCAGCTGGAAGGCCAGTTTGGTTTCCACAGACAGGGAGTATAGGAAATCATGGTTAGAAACTTCTAGTAGGGCCGCTAACGAACATGTCTGGTCACTCACATAAGCTCGCATACAAACAACAGCCACACACAAACCCTACATTTTTTAACCTTTCATATGTGGACAGTTTGTCTGGTCCCAAAAAAACACGCTTAACCCCTGGCAAAACGGAGTCGCAAGTAGACGTAAGTTCAAAACTTGGGTCTACTTGCGACTCCGTTTGGCCAGAACTTGCGTGCACTTGCGTTTACTTGCGGTGACTTGCGCCCACTTTGGTCGAGATCAAATTTGCACGCAAGTCAAAGCAAGTTTTTCACCGTTTGGCCACCCAACCAAAGTCAACGCAAGCCGAGTTGAGTAACGTCCATTAACCTATAATTAGCCAATGAAATAGAGGATAGTCTGCTTTAATTAAATGTTTTTTGTGTGCGACTTGCGTGTACTTGTGCGGAAACTTGCGAGTCCGTTTGGCCACCCGACGCAAGTCTCTACGCAAGTTCAACTTGCGTCCACTTGCGACTACTTGCCGGTCCGTTTGGCCAGGGCTTTACGGGAGGTTTGATTATACATTGTAGTCACAAGTTAATATCAGTAAACAATAAAGGCGCACCTCAAACCGCTACATTAAAGCAAGAAATACATTTACTTTTTTAATTGCCTCGCGTACGGCTGGTTTGATTCCAGTTCCAAGTTTTAGGCAACTTATTCTAAGGTCTTGCTGTTCTCGTTTTAATTCTTTCAGGATATTGTTCATCACTCCCATCTGGTGTGTTACACTTTTCAGTTTGGAGCGCAACAAGCTTGTTTCTCTTCTAGACTTGGCTCTCTCCTCTTCCAGAAGTTTTCTTTTTTCCTCGTCGAAATCTTTCATCTGTTGTTCGAATTCTTGCCCCAGCTGATCGATGTCTGACTTGTATTTGCTGATCTGTTTGTTGGAATAACAAAGAGATTTTTTCATTGTTAACTAAAGCATCACAAGAAACTGACGAGATTGTCAATTTCAAGGAAAAGAGACCAACCAAATGTGCGAGTGTCTACCTTCCAGAAACTTACTTATTTGCACAGTTTCGTTACCAAACTCTTGCGCTAAGATTGTACAGAGGATCACGAATGTGTAAAGTAGAGAAAAAGACATAAATATGTGTAAGAATGGAGGAAAGTAGGGAAGGGGGCATCTTCGGAGACCCAAGGGCAGTTCCTTGGGGCGGGAGGAAGCAAATCGCGCAAAAATAGAAGTGTCGAACCCTTCGACACTCCAAGTTTTGCCCACGTATTTCCTCCCGCCCCAGCGAACTGTCGCTTGGTCTCCGGGGATACATGGGGGGGAGGGGGGGGGGAGTGGGGGCGGGGCGAGAAAAACAAGAGTGATAGAAAGAAAAGAGAGATCACATTAACTGTTAACTTATTTACTTTCGACAGCAAGTTGCCTCTACTGTGCAACCACTAAGTTTAAAAAATAATGTCACACAGGCTTGAAGTTCGCTACGACTCCTTCAACGTCTTCTCAAGAAAAAAATGAGAATTGGACAATAAATGGCATAGGATATTGGTCCTAAGGAGTGAAACTATCTCGTACCTCCATTTCTAGCGATTTTATTTTGCTGTTCTTCTGCTTCAATGCAGACTCAAGAGAGCTCATGTCCTTTACAGCTTCTTGTAGCGTCCGACAGTCTGCCAAAGCTTTCTGTTCATTTCTAGTACTCTCCTCTATGTTGGCTTTCAAAGACTTGACATCAGCCTGCAGAGCAGATACCTAAGGAGACAAATTACAAATACAATTTTTAGCGCATGGAATTTTATCGGAATAAGGGAGACTTATGACGCACCTTAGCATTGTAGTCTGATCTCGACTTTGCGAGAATTTCTTCAAGTTCTTTGTTCTGTGCAATCATTTGATTAAGCTGCTTCTTTGTTTCTTCTGAGACAACGGAAATGGTTCTCGTCTGTAACAAATTAAACAAGAAAATGACAATAACAATGATCCATGTGAGTACGAAATGAAGCGATTAAACAACAGATATGGCAAGGATTAATCGATCTCTCACTGAACTTTTTAGGCGTTTAATAGGTTTTTAAGTTTTCAATACTTCAATATTGATGTGACTTTTATGCGCATTGTTCACTTTGTTTCAAGATTTTCTTTACAGTCCAAGGTACACCTCACTCGTCCCGTACCCCGAGCAGCGGCGCTTTGATTGTTATACTTCCTGTACTGTGGCGTCTAATTTTATACCCATGGTTCAGCCTAGTTCAAGATTTCGGTTTCATACAATGGGTTGAAGTGCTCCTTTATACTCGTCCCTTACACCTTCTCACACGGTGCCCCTTCCATGCAGTTGGAGATCACCAAACACTTCAACCCACCCGCTTACATGTGTATGGTCCTAAGAATCTTTGTTTGATTTCCAGAAAGCCGCTGTGCTATAAATTCCTTGCGACGTTAATTATTTTACCATCACGTAATGACGGTTGACGCACTTTTCATCTGAGAATAGTTTAGCAAAACCGCGCTCCACGATTGGCTTACAAACAACTCGCGCCACTTTTTGATCCAATCAGAAGTACAACCCAACTCAGTCGTGACTCGCTCTCGCACGATTTCCCGCGCTTTGCGCCAACCACCTGTGTTTACATAGAGTTTTGATTGGTTCATTGGGCTGTCCGTGCGTGATTGGCAAGAGCGATTACTGTGGTTGAAAAGTTTAGCTAAACTTTTCAAATTCGTTGTTTGCAATCCGTGTCATTTTTCTCCATCCGTAACCATCTTTGTTCATTTATGGTTTATTATTATCTCTTTGATGTTTTTCTATCTTTATTAAGTGTTATTTTCAGGTTTCCTTCAATTTAACGGTAATTTTGTCGATGCTCAAAATAACTCAAAATACCGTGACTGAGCCCCTTTAACATCTCTCGCTTTTATAACTAACCTTGGGTGGTGTAGCCGCCAGATTGCTGTACTTCGCCTCAGTATCTCGCAGCTTCTTCTTGAGATCCAGTAGTTCTCCTTCAAGTTGATTTTTTGTACTGTGATGCAGTTTATGAGAACTTTGAAGCTCGTGTTCCAGAGTCTGTATTTTCTTTTTTAAACCGACGTTTTCTTCTTGTAAGGAAAATAGTTGCTTATTGTCGTGTTCTTTTGGTTTGATCTGCAATGAGACCATGTTATTCAAGAATGATGTAAAATATACAGTAATACCGAATCTTTTACCTTGGTGCTATGTCCAAACCAAACTAGGCAATCGCACGTACGCTATTTTTTTTTGCCGTGTACCGCTAGAGAAGAAAGTTTTTCTGACTTTCTTCACAAGTTTACCGTGGTTGTTATTACTAGATGAAAGAGTATTTTTTTTCGTCGTAAGTGTTCTATTTTTTTTCCTTTTTTCTGAATGATGCGCCTCATCGCCTATTGTCTTTGCGCCGGTCATAGCTTCATAAATAGGTCCACTGTGTAAGTTAGAAGTATGAGTTTTGAAATGTTTCAATGTAACGTTCTTCGCAAGTCTCACGTGTAATCATGCCCAAATTTGCAATAAAAGCCTTGACTACTGTCCTGAAAAGTGACAACCCCTAAAACCTCATTTCGCGCCAAATTATGTATGGATATTTGTGATGGGGATATTGTTTTTTTTTTGACTGAGTGGGCGTGCCGGACGGGGAAATATTTGGCTTGAGGTCAGGACGTATGGACCGAGTGCAACGAGTTCTATGGACCTCTATGCGTCCTGACCGACTGCCAAATATTTTCCCGTCTGGCCCTCCCACTCAGTCGATAAGCATTTTATCATATGAGCGTTTTGTATTAAATTAGAGTCGGTGGTGCGAGGTGCATTTTCAAAATATTTATTAAAACACTTACACTTTCTGTTCCAGCATTTTGTAACTTGATAATCTCGGCTTGTGACTTGCGGAGTTTTGACTCTAAATCTGAAATACTTTCCGACAAATTATTGACTGTCTCTTTGTGTTCATGCTTCACTGTTTCGAGCTCTGATTGTGTAGACAGCCATGTTTCGTGTATTCTGCTTTTTTCAGTGTGAAGATCGTTTATGGAGTCGACCAGT